>JANHGN010002491.1:0-29616 GCA_024605025.1 Megaceryle maxima
AGTTGAGTAAAACAAAATCTGTTTGACTTCTTTCAACACTGTTTCACATTTTGACCAGAAAGTTAGAGATATGTTTTCCTGGAAAAACTTATCAACAGTCTTGCCACTCCACTTTTCTTTTTTTTTTTTTTTCTTTTTTTTTTTTTTTTTTTTTTTTTTTAATTTTTTTTTTTTTTTTTAAACAAAACAGAACTCACACCAGAACAAAAAGTTTAAGTTCTTCAAATTCACTAATTATTTTGTTTTATTTTAGTAGGACTGGAAAATATGCCCCATTTCGGGAAGTATATGTAAAATATTGAACTAAAAATTTCATAATGGTCTCCAAAGAATAATAGATATGAAGAAAAAAAAAATTTCAACTACTTAATAGTACTATAGCTTTTACAGTTAATTTTACTGCTATTTAACATGAATAGATTTTATGTCTTGCCCAATGCACCAGGATATTGATACTAAATGCTTACATACTCCAAAAAGCAGTAAAAAAAAAAACCAAAACCCAAACTTAAGTAAGAGAACTGTGACAAATTTTTCAATGTAGGGAAGTAGCTTTCATGATTAAGAACCTGGCTCAGAATGCTGTTCTTAATGAAATTTCAAGACTAAAATAATCTTTGTATTTTACAAGTGTGTGATCTCTAATTTCTTCTTCCACTGTGTAGCTGACAAGTCCTGTGTTACATTAACACAGAATTTATGACCAAGCTTTATGTTTGAAAGAATTGATGTGTCACCAGTTAATAACCTGCACAAGATTCTTCAATAGCAGAGATTTCTGCTAATACTATGTCAATTATGCAACAGAGGAATTGACTGGAAGAAGGCTAAATTGAGAATATTTCCTAATTAAATGCATATAGATTAAGTATGGTAACAGTGTACTGTATATTCAGAGTAAGGCAGGAGAAAGAATTACTTCTAGCAGGACAAGGGATATTCATATTGAACTCCTTTTGTAAGCACTGTATTTAGGCTTCCTTTTTTGAGTATTTTTTATACAGTGTGATGAACACACGCTTAAAAGCTGGGTTACTGAGTTTTATTTTGTATGAAAAATCAAACCCCTGAAAGAAATATTAGCAGTATTAAAATAAATATAATTTCAAGACCAAGGCTTTTGACTGAAACCACCTGGTAGCAATGGTATGTGTAAAGTGTGATATTCACCCCTTTTAAGTTCCCTTTTAAGGAAGACTTTAGAAAAACATGTAACTGCTCTGGCAGCCTTTAGAGACTGTATAATCACACTAGAAAAAGATATCTAACCACCATCAGCAGCACTGAACCACCAGCACAGCAGGTCTTGAGCTTTGGAAAGTGGGCTGAAATTCTTTGTTCCACAGTAACTCCACCCCATGCATTCAAGAGGCAGTTACAATTTTCTCTCAGTTAATTCCCCTCTTGTGAAAGTGGAGCATGAAAACATTCACACTCTTCCAGCCTCTGAAATATTTTATAATTCATTGAATATTTTCTTTATTGTGACTAAAAGTGACATTTACAAAAAATATTTTGGGGATTTATTAAAAACAAATTAATCAAATTTTGATGCTTTTAGTTGGGGTTGTTTTCTGTTAGGCTTTTGTTCTGGGTTGCCTTTTTTTTTTAACTCTAAGATTTACACAGGATTGTGAGCAGAGTCTATGGAACTTGAGAATTTTGTCTGCATATTAATTTGCCAGCTTTGTTTTAAGGATGGAGAAGCTGAATATTTCTTTGAATAAGCATATACTTAAAATCAGACTAGACAAATAAATTTGTCCTATTACCTCTCTATTGTTAATACTGATGAATAACGGGGTCTTCCAAAGAAGAGACTCCCTATTGCATTGGATTTTTCTTGCAGGATACACCAGCCTCACGTGAACGGACAGTTACTAGTTGACAACCCAGAAAATAATGAACTCTTTAGGTGTTTGCCAAAAGCCACAGGAGAAAGTGCTTTCTGAAATGAGCTGCTTTAGATTTGGTCAGATCAGGTCCCTTGGACATTTCAAAGTTAGGATGGTTCTGTATCATATAAAATAAAAATCAGTATTCTCAAAACTACCTGAATCCTAAGGAGTTAATAAGAAACAGGCACATAGATCCTGAGCTTATTATACAAATGAATGAAATAAACCAATTTATTCCTCCTATTTATGCTCTCAACTTTTGATGATGATCTAATGAGCTCCCAGAACAACAGTTCAAACAGGAATTCTTCCCAAAACATGGAATTCTCCAAAACTTCTCTTTAAGTGTTCAGCAGGACTGCCCATCATAGTATGATGGATCTCCATGATAAACAGCAGTTCACACGTGTTATGAGGAAGAAAACCACCTTTTGGTAGAATTTCATAATTGAATTTTCTTTCCAAAGGAAAATAGGACAAGTGTTTAGAAGGGAGAGGAGATATTAAAACAAACAAACAAAGAAGTTATTTCTGTTAATTAAAAAGGAAATGGATTGTATTTTCCAGGGCATTCATAATGGTAATTTAGTCTTTTTATTTGTCATTTATAGTTCAGACCGTAATTCTGAGGTTGTGTTCGCTTGGTTATAGTTCATGGGCCAGCACTCTGCACATAAGACAGGGAGAATTTTATTTAACTTTTTAACAGTCATCACAACTGTCCTGGGTTGACTAAGAGCAACTTTTTTTTTTTTTTTCTTTTTTTATTCTTTTATGGTCTCCAGAGAACAAGTGACCTTTATTGCTGCTTCTACAGCTCTGGTTTACTGATGTTTCCTTTGCACATTGCAAAGTCCTGTTTACTCTCATTACTGTTTTCATTTACAGTATTTAGCTGGAAAGCAATTGCAATGGACGGGGGTTAGGGAAATGTAAAACTCAAATCATTGTATTAGCCACTGTACATTTTAATATCCTTCACTGGCTTGTACAGAGTAGGTAAAAATGACATCCCATTATATTTTACTGCAGTTTGCACTCAGGAGTGAAACATTATCTCAAAAAGTTTGGACTCAGAAGTATTATATCTGCCAGACTTCATCCTTGATTACATTTGATCTAAATTATTTTCATAGCCTTATACCTGGCTGAAGTTTTCATCCATGCACACAGTCTGGTTAAAAGCACTGGAAAGTGGAGACATCTCTAAATCTGATGCCGAGTCAATGCCTTTGATTTGTAACTTTACAAAAACCCCCAATTTTAAGTCTGAGGAAAGTTCCTGGCTGGAAGCATCAAACTACTTGTGTAGGTGTGCATGGCAAAGCTACTCACTATGGATGGCAACTCCCATTGATTTATGGGTACGGTAGCACATGCATAGACAACTCCAAAACCAAACACTATTACTACCTAATATTGTTCTAGCAAAAGCTACGCATCTTATAAGTCACAACGGTAGAATTTGGTACAAAGCAGCACTGTCAAGGCTATGACTGTCCACATATTTCCCAGCAAGGAATTAAGAAATATGCTACTTAATAGACTCAGAATTGCAGCTGTCTTGTTCCAAAACTGGACACTTGGATGTCCAAAAGTCCTGGCTTTGACTGAGGCCCAAGAGTGTCAACATAAAGGCACTTCATTAATTTGACCACTGACTTGGTTGGATAATTGTTTCTAATACTACTGATGATTTTTGAGCAGCCACACAGCCAGTATTTATTGCAGGTGTCCTTCATCTTGCTCAGTACTTCTTACTGCTTATGCAGGACTCCTGGTATTCTCAGACTATAAAACCAGAGAAGAAAAATCACAGTCCCACAAAGTCATACACACAGTAGCACTTGGCTTTAGCTGTTCTTATTGAGAAGTCAGCAGCACAAGCCCAGTTTGTTCACTCAAAGTTATATAATGCACCAAATCAAAAAACCTTATTCCCCTCTCTAGCTTCTGACAATTGGAAGGAAACATTTTCCCCCAGTAAGTAAAGGGAACTCTTAAGGAAGGTAGAAAGATAACAACTAACACAGAATCATAGAATATCAGGTCAGAAGGGACCTCAGGAATCATCCGATCCAGTTCAACCTTGGGAAAAGCAAGGTCTAGGTAAGATGGTCCAGATGAATCTTACACGTGTCCAGTGTTGGGGACTCTACCACTTCCCTGGAGAGATTATTCCCATGGCTGATTGTCCTTGTTGTGAAAAATTGTCCTTGTGTCTAATTGGAATCTCCCCAGTAGTAACTTGTACCCATCACCCCTTGTCTTCCCCTCATCTTTTCCAATGTGACCCTTTATAAAAAGGGAGTCTCCACTATGTCTGTCTTACCCCCATGAACAGTCTCAGCTACGTCTTGACCCCTTTCATAGATGTCCAGATGTCCAAGATGAATATTACTATTGGAAAAAAAGCCAAACCCAAATCCAAACACTCCACCAAAACAACCCCGAAACTCCTGTATGACATCTGTCCTAGTCCCTGTGTAGCTCCTAAGAGTAAAGCTTCTACCTGTTCTGCCCTTTATAATTTGTGCTGAAGAGCCAAGGTACTGTTCATCAGTTCCAGCAGTAGAAATAAATTTGGCACTTTAGGTTTGGACTCATTCTCATCAGTATCCATGTAAAGCTAGCGGGTAACATTTGTTCTACCGGTGCCTACAGAGATTTACATGACTATGATAAATGACAGATAGATGAAATGCTTGTTCATTGCTTGTTCATAAGTGATGTCCAATAGGACTAACTCCTGCTTTCCCAGCAGAAAGTGAGAAGGGGCACTATGTGCTGGCAGAGCCTGAAGGCTTCCTACCCAGGGCTTGGTATTTGTGAGCATTTTCTTGGGTTTAATGGCTATTACCTACCCACAGTACTGCCTGCGGTCAGCTGTGTGACCCTGCCACATGAGTACGGATCAAAGGATAAACCTGCAGGGCAGCTCCTGACACCACTTTCATGGTGCTCCCTCAAAAGAGAGGAAAAAAAATTAATTTGTTTCTTCATCAACAATATTTTTCTTTTTTCTTGCATGGACACTTCCCTCCTGTTTCCCCCAAACATCTCCCATGCCTTGAAGCTTTTCCCTGGCTGCACTATCTGGAAAACTCAATGCATCTGAAACCAGGACTGAATGATTGTCACCGTGACACCTCTTTGGCATCAAAAATCTAATTTAGCACTTCCTTGAATATTATCAACTCCTGCTACAACTCTTAACTCCCCACAAAACACTGAAGATATAGCAGTTCAAGGTCTGAAAGCATCAGTCATATATATGATCCAATATTTGCGTTAAAAATGGATTGCAAAGATAGAAACCAGCTAAATCAGTGTCTACAAATTAAAGAATATCTTTAAGATGGAAGTAACTACAGAGAACTATTTCAGCTTCTGTACAGCTGTATCACTGCAATTCATGCTTCCTACAGGTGCTCAAAAAATTCTCCTCTGTTGACGTAGCTCCGTGCTACATACACCACTCTGGCACATTCACGCTAATTTCAACCATTCTCTCCAGAGCAAATTCAATTTTTATACTTCCACAGATTTCATAGCTTACAATTGTCTTGCGTAAGTCCTCAATAAGCTCAAGCTGTCCTTGCTTACTGCATTTCAATACACACCACCTGTAACTCAATTTCCTTCTGCAAAAATCGCTGATGCTTTCTCCAACACCAACATCTCTGCAACTGCTTAAAATACCAGCCCACTTTGTGTCATTTTCAGCTCACCATTTTACTTTTGAAACAATGCCAAACTTTAGCCCAAAATTTCTTGCCACTTCTGCCTCTTTTACCAACATTTTTATTTGCTTTATTTCAAATACAGTGAGAAAAGAGAATTAAGGGAACATAAATTACCCTGCCCACAACTGAAGGTGCGAACCATACTGCATAGAAGAGATCTTTAAATGCATACATATATATCTCTTAATGACAAATTTGATCCTATAGCAGTAATAATGGTATTTTAAGAAAAGCAGTGACTGCAATGACACACCAGGAAAGAGAAATCTTGTTTCATGTTTTAACATCTATACTGCTTGCATTCACTATACTATTTCTTTACAAGACAAGTCATGGGTCAATCCACAAAGATGTAGATACTGCCCTTCCTATTTTCTTTGGTCTTGTTCAGAGACCAGTAATAGAATAGAGCATCACGAACAAAGGCAGAAGTTTTGCTTCCAGGAAACCCTCCCTGGCTGCTTCTTTCTTGAATAACAGTCCTTTCCCTGGTCAGTTTTAATTAAAATCTTCCATGGACACAAAAGAGGGGTCAGGATTTACTTAAGGAACCAGAAATATTCAGCTGAAACGGACTTCAGAATGAAAAATGTATGAAAAAGTTTGGCACAAAACAGACAGCTTCAATCCTTTCATTCCCTTTCATGCTCCTTAAAGTATGTTGCAGAAGTTTTGTCCAGATTATTTTTTATAGCTTTCTTCAGAAGACTATTTCACTGAAAGGTTTGACCAGCCAGACTTTTCTGATCAAAAACTAAAGTATTTTTGCTTTTACTGCTTTCTAAAGTTGGTCTTTTTTTTTTTTTTTTTTTTTTTCTTTTAGAAGAAATATCTGGAAAAGAGTCAAAAAAATAATTAAAACAATTACAAGTTTTCAGAACAGTTTTTTACGGAACTTGTTCAAAGAATAAATGATCTAGAGAACTGGATTTTAGTTTTATATTTTTAAACTTTACTTTTTCTGTCCACCCATTACGTATTTAATTGACTGGTTGCTCTTGTGGGTAGGATGAGAAGGTTGGTCGTTGGTTTGTGCCTGATTGATGGTGAAGGCTGTTTGCCAAAGCCTTCACCCCTTTGCTGTATCAGCTACATTCTGACCATCACCACCCAAATTACAACCACAACCCAATTAACGTGATGAATAAACAACACCAAAGAGTACATATATACATACACTTTTTTCAACCCAAGTAAACTCCAGCTTTTCTTTTTTGAACTTTGAGGAATTGTGACCTTATAACAGTTTGTCATATCCAAGTAAGAAGTCCATCAGCATCCAGTTTGGCTACCAAAGTCCATTTATTTTTCAGTAATTGCATACTACCAGTATTTAGTGAAAAAGGGCTGAAAACCTTCCCACTGTACATTACAGAAATCCGTGCCAGAAAGAGAGAAAATGCAGACATATTTATGTATCTATCTAATGCAATTAAATGTAAAGCTCAAAAACTCCAACAATCCTCTAAAAACCAAGTTCCCCCCATTCCAGCTTAAATGTTTGCTCTATCAAGACACACAGAAATCTGCAGGATATTAGCTTTCATTAGTGGGATCACCATTAAAAGGAACTTTGTGAAAGATAAAGATGCAGATCAATGAAACCATGGCTTTAGAAAAGAAAATTAAACAATTTGAAAAGGATTATCACAATGGACCAGCTAATGAAGGCCTAACGCAGCTCTGAAAAGTAAAAATGTGCCTGATTTACATTTAAATTGTTGTGCTTTTATGCAATTGTTTATGGATTCCTCCTCAATTATTGCATGGCTGTGTTTTATTACTCTAAATAAAGACAAAAATAATATGGGGACTACTCTATATTTAAAAAATAAAGAGAAAGATGCAGGGTCTGACAACAAAGTCTGTTTGCTTAAAGATGTGAGGAAATAAATAAAATTTTAAACTTGAAAATAATCTCTGGTAACTTCCCAGTATCTCTGAGTACTTACACAGATCATGACTGCAGGGGAAAAAAACAAACAACCTGAATTCCTACAAGGTAGAATAAAAAGTGGGGTTTATTCTGCACAAATGTCCTGTCCTGGTCCACCAGCACCCTGCTGTGTCAAGGGCTGTGCTGCAGGCCCTGCACAGACAAGAATAATTTCATTTCATATAGGAGGGACATTTCTGAAGCGTGTAACCATGAAATACTGGAACTACTCTGCTTTTCCTTATTACCCCCTTATTGCCTCTCAGCACCAGACAGCTCCTGCCTTGCCTTTAGGATGTATTGGATGTTCAGGCAGCTGTATGGATGACTCCAATGGGACAGTTTCTGCTGGAATGAAACACGGATGAGATTAAATCTGCCTCAGATGAAGCAACATCATCTCTCTCAAAAGATCCCAACTCACAGGTACCCAAACTGTTGGGTCATTTATAAACCATCAGACACTTCATCCCACAGCACTGAGCCCTAAAGTTCTCCAAAAGCAGCCACTGTGTCTTTATCACTAAAGTCTTCACACTGACAGTAGAGGAGAGCTTGTAGGTTTGCTCTGTCCTCCTCAGCATATATCAATATTAATGGAAATTATTTTTCCAACCCCTATATGTTCTGAGAAATATCTTCATAATCTCTTTTTGGGGGAGAAAAAAAAAAAACAACAAACAAACACACACACACAAAAAATCCCTTAAGTTTTCTGGAAAGAGATATCAATTTAAACTTTAAATTGCCCTCTCTTGATTTTTTGTTTGTTTTGCAGAGTCCTATAAGTCAAATAAGGTTTCCGGTAAAGTGGAAAAACAGATCCATCCCTATGGCCCAGCTGCAATTTGGTATTTATATTGGATTCGAGTGAGCTCTGCTATCGAACAGCTCATGCAGCCTCATGGTAACGTCTCTTTTAATATCAAAGGTATTGCTAAATAAAGTATTGCTTCAAATAAACCTCATGTGCTTATGCTTTGAATTCAATATTTCATGGCTGGTTTTCAAGGTAGAAAGTATTTATCTGCAAGGTGGAAAAAAAGAAGCTTTTCAAACTTGTTTTCTTCTGCCACACTTAAGGACTTTGTTGGTGTTAACTATCACAAGAGCTTAAAAAAAAACCCCATAAATCTGCTGCCAACAACACATTAAGTGTTCAATAAAGCTGAAATTTACTGTGCTACTTCAGTTTAAATGTATATAAAAAAAAGTAGGATGGTAAAAAGCACTTTCAATGTTTAGGAAAAGCAGCTTATGTCATAACACAAGAAACTATATACAGGCAGAAGTCCTTTGAGAAAAAAAAATGCATATGTATGAGAGCTCTGTGACCTAGCTAGTTATCTATATGATATCTTTCATTTAATTATAAAAATAAAATATACTAATCAGCAAGCCTGAGGCGAGGCAACAGTTACATGCTGAAGACTGAATTGTTATTTAGTCACTGACAAAAAACTGTACATACAAAGAGCTGAGTGTCAAAGCAAATTATGTCATCATAATTACTGATGTAAATACACATGTATGTTTATAAATATATATAAAAAAGACATTTCAACTAAATTAACTAGTGCCAATGTCAGCCATATCTATCTTTCTGTGGGATGAAATCAGACACTCCAGTGTGGGTTTGTACTTCAGTGACTTTATTTTATTTTATTACACCAGCAAGCCTTTCACAGTATTTTGTTCTTTTTATGCCAAAATATGTCATGTCTTCAAACCCCTTCCCTGTTCTGAAAGGCTGCTGCTCACATACCCATGGAGATGCTACTCTGGTAGATGAGCAGGGACTGAGGCAAGGTACAATGTGTTATCAGCTCACACATTTAGTTTACAAGCTGCTGTCTGAGTGATAACATTTACCTCTGCATGAAACAAAATAAAGTTACAAACCTGTACAGGTTGAATGAGGGATGGACTAACCTGTCTACAAACCCAAGTGAACATCAAGCAGCAGCGTGGAGGAATGGGAAGAGTGCTCTCGTCCCCTTCCCTGCTCCAGACTGGGGGATGCTGTTCAGCTGAGCTGAAACCCAGTGAATGAGTTCCCATACCTGTAAAAGACGGTTTGGCTCCCATTCACTTTGATTTATGTTTAAAGGTAATGAAAAGAGCAGAAGCTGATTAGGAAAATTAGTGAAGACCATTAACACAGGGCTTCGGTATCAACGTGCACTACAGATCTGCAACCATAACCCAAGTACCAGGTGGAATTAGAAAAACCAAACACTAAATGTACTTTTGGGTGGATATTCTCCTCCTGCCTGCAAGCTGCAGTATATTCAGATAACCAAGCTGAGCTTAATATCCTCATGCTGAATTAATTTTTAATACATGACTAATAGCTGCTATCATTCTTTTGGCTGTACAGCTGTCCTCAGTGTTGCAGACAGTGGAATAAGCTTGGAGAAGACTGAGAAGGGAATCTTCTCAATGCTTATCAATATCTGAAAGGCAGGGGGCAAGAGGATGGGGGCCAGACTCTTTTCAGTGGTGCCCAGTGACAAGACAAGGGACAACAGGCACAAAATGGAACCCAGGAGGTTCCATCTGAACAGGAGGAAAAACTTTGCTGTGAGGGTGGCAGAGCCTGGCCCAGGCTGCCCAGAGAGGTTATGGAGCGTCCTTCTCTGGAGAGATTCCACATCTTCCTGGACAACATGATCCTGGTCCCCCTGCTCTGGGTGACCCTGCATTACCAAGGGGGGGTTGGATGAGATGATCTCCAGAGGTCCCTTACAACCCCTATCATGCTGTGATTTTGTGAAGAGTTAGGCTTTGGTCTCAGAGAACACACAGGCTAAACATGATGCACAAAAAACTCAGCAGTCTTCCCATTAACTACCTTTCCACACCATCTAACAGCACTGACAGCTAGCTGTTTGAGCAACAGTCATCCACTTACTACAAGCAAACTTCAGGTATACCAAAGTGTTTCAATTGAAGTAGTTCCATCCTGTGTGACACTGCAAATCCCACAGACAAAAGTTGCAATCAGATGGTTGAAGTTACACTTAAGGAACTGCCTGACCTTCCAAAGCTGAAGATAACATAAGGTTTCCACAGTGTATATAAACTAGCAATTTGACCACAGGGCATGATTTTCTATTTTAAGTTGTCTATAATTTTCTGTGAAAGACTTGTGGTGATAGGGATTCAGCAAGATTACTATTTATCAAGTCAGAGCTAAAAAAGCAAAAGTCAAATCTTGACCAAAGCCCAGACTTACTGGCATTTTCTAATGGGAGCACACAGAAGAGACAGCAAACCCTTTTCTCATGAGATTTCTCTATGACAGCTCTCAGATCACAGAATCTCATAGAATCATAGAATGATTTGGGTTGGAAGGAACCTTAAAGCTCATCTAGTTCCAACCTCCCTGCCAGAGGCAGGGACACTGCCCACTAGACCAGGTCAATCTAACCAGAGCCTGACTTGTCAGTGTATTAGAGATCCACACATCTTTGGTTTTATGTAAGGCTCATAATTATTAAGCTGTGATAATGACCACTCATTATTTATACTGCAAAAGAGTTTGTGAGGAGTTCTGCCAGGGGCTGTGGTAAAGTGCAAGAAAATGCCACAGCAGAAAGGAGAGCTTGCAATATAATCACTGCTGTTCAAACATCTCGCACACAGCATTGTTCACAAATTATCTTGATAGCCCAAACTCCTAATGACCTTTTAACTTGTGTGGGAATAATTATTGCAGCAGCTCTTTTTGGTTTCTGTAATTAAAGTCATTTAAAAGTTTTAACAAGAAAGTACACTGAAGGCACACAAATTGATAAAGGCAAATGTAGCTTCAAGAGCTCTCTCCACCCCCCATCCCCATGCAGAGCTCCCACTGTGTCAGAAAATTACAGAATGTCCATCTTTCAATTTGGCTCAACAACAAAGGATTTCCACCTACTCACTCCATGCTTTTCATATTTTTATTTTTAAATCTGGATGCCTTAATGGGGAAAAAAAGAAATAAAAAATGCCGCTATGAATATGTGGCAGCATTAAATAGAAACAGAGAATTGGAAGAACGCTTGTTATACAAGAAAGCCAAGAAACCATAAAGGGTCATTCCCCTGGTTGAAGTGCTGAAGCATTTGTGTGCTCCAATTTTTAATTTTTTTTTTTTTCCCTTTCAAGTATTAAGTTAAGGATGCTATATTTATCATGCCCATTTTAAAAATTGATTTGGATATTGATTGCTTTCCATATAAAGATGATTTCTTTACATTCAAAGATTCATGTGCGAATTTAACTGCAAATCTTTCTTTTAATTGGGCCAATGAAAATGAGGTTTTGCATTTTCATTGGTCAACCTCAAGGATCAGGTTTTGAAGATACTGAAGCAATGAAAAAGGCAGGCAGGTGTCAGGAGTGATTTTCAAAGTCTAATGCCTTACACAAACTCTGGGAATTCAGTATTCTTGTATTGTGACAGTGGTACAGAACCCTAAATATATTTACAGAAGTTCCCTGAAGAGCTAAATCATGATTTTTATATGATGATCACTGTAGATGCTGACTGATCTCCAAATGATTCCAGACAAAAACCATTCCAAAATATTTTTAAGATGCTAATTTTACTTAGTAAATATAAAAAGTACCTATACTCAAAAGGAATTTTAACACTTAGTATGACAGTTGAAATGTATCAATTTGAACTCATTTGAAAAAAAAGAAAAAAATTTGCTAGTATAAATCATTGTACAATAATAAATTCATGACATTCTAGTATGATCTACCTAAAATGTGTAGACAGCCAATGGTTCCCAAGGAGGGCAGGAGGTGAGACTGGGCTTACTTTTTGGCTTTGAAATGTGTGCCTGTGAAGACTCCCTCCAGTTTCAATATTCTGCAAGTGAAAAGCTATCAAGCATATTGTTTATAATAAAACATTGTATTGTAAATCAAGCAACATTCATATACACAGCACCAAAAAAAAAAAAAAAAAAAAAAAAAGTGTTTAAAAAGCCAAACAGGCCATAAAACCTGTTCTTTACTGCGTGTGTTTGACCTGTCGTTAACCGAACAGAAGTTTAATACACTATATAAAGGTGCTGTGTCAGGAACTGTCTCTTTTGTCGGGGGCTTTCCAACTTCAGAAATGAGTCTGCACTTTAAATAACAATTACACAGCCTGGCCATATGTGTAATTAAACTGCATTCATTATGAGATTATTAGCCCATTAAAGCCATAAACCACTCACTGATAAATAATCAGTACGACTATGTGCACTCGCCTTGTGGTTATAATTAAATAAGAATAGATAGTTTATCTTTGCAGTTGGTGGCAACCATTAACAGGGTTAACGATGATATTCTTTCATTGGGTTTAAGGCAATAATCTAGAATTACAAGTATCAGGCAAGAGAGTATTTGGCCCAACACAGAATTTTGGCCACTTCTCTTTTGGTTTTAAAAAAAAAAATCAATACTAAGGCTTACCCCGGGTGACATGACTTTGACAAGTTCCCTTATGGAGGGCATGGAAAGAGACTCTGCATTGGGAGGAATGTACCAAACACTTCAGAAATTAAAGGAAAGCAGGACCTTGGAAGAATATTCCATGTTAATATGCTTTGTTTCATTCCCGTTTCACCATGGCAACACTTCATCCAATTTTTCATTTTTAGGAATGCAGACAAACCCATCAAGTAATTCGTGCTACGAAAAACCTACATGAAGTCCTAAGCAGTGACACCAATTTTCTCAAGTTAGAAACAGCTGTCTTTCCATTGCATTAGAAAGATACACCAGAGCTGGAAAAGCTATAAAACATTTCCTGACCTGTTTTTATAACAAAATACTGTAGCTAGGTAAACAGAAGTAACATGATAACTTCTAGTAAAAGCCAAAAATTATGTCTGATCACCAACATTCAACCACAGATGCTGATCAAACTAGTAAGAATTAATTACCCATTTTACATTACATAAATTGAACATGTTGGTCTAACAAAGGATAGAAAAAAATATTACTAATCACGACACTTGTCATAGATACATAAAACTTACTTTAGGGTTTTTGTTTAGATGATGGGATCCTGTAAAAATATTACAAGGTTTTCTTAGTGAGATAGAGACCACGTGCCTACCTGAAAACCAACTGCATTTTCAGGATTACATTTCGTGTTATCAAACATGGGCTGTAGGCTCAGACCCACTCTATCTGCACTACAGACCCACATCCCACCATAGCTCGATATCAAGATCAACATACCTCCCACTTGTTGTGGGATTTTTGTCGTGTCCGGGGAACATCTCCCTATATATCTACCACATTTACAATTCAACTTTTCCCTTGAACTCCTGTTAAAAGAACAAATGTCAAAAAGAAGTACCTGCACACAAGAAGTATAGATCAGTCTGTCAAAAAGACAGCTTTAAAGTCCTATTTCATTTTAATCAAATATTTTTTTCAAGTTGAACAAAATACATAATTTGAGTAATATCTCTGCATTGGCCAAACTTGTATTTTTATCAACCATAATATTAATAGAGCCATCACAGAGAAGGAAGGCCAAGAGAGATCCTGAAAGCTTTTAATCGCTTCCTTTCTGAGACATTATGGACTAATCTTCCTGTACCATACCAGACCCAAATCTTTTCTGTTCTTTCACAACATAGTTTATGAGACTTCTCATATTTATTGTTAAAATTATCCCACCCACTAAGCAGAGATGACGCAGAAACTCTAAAAGAAATTAAAATAAAGCTTACTGACAAGTTTCCTATTTCCAGAGTTGCCACCTCCATTTTTAAAGTAGTTCCTGTGTCACCATCTATAGAGGTTCTTTAGATGTCAGGACAGATATTCTCACACAGGCTTTTGGTATGAGCCACTACATAACTCAACATTCAGGAAAGAAAAACACAGAACATAAATATTTATAGTTCTTGAAAGGCCACTGTCAGGGTTTTATTTCTTAGTTTGATGCATGTTAAGGAAAGTAATAAGCAAGAGAGAAAAGCAATGTAGAAAAGGAGAAGTTAAAGTGCTTTGCGAGATTAATTCTCAAAGCAAGACAGTGAAGTGCCTCGAACACAGAACTAAACTGGTGGCAAATCTCTTCGAGATTATAAAAGAGCCTAGTGGACAGATGGATTGGGCAATCATTTTATATGAATCAGTTTATAACAAACATAACACAGAAAAGGAGAAAGGGGAAGAGATGTTCCATGTCTCAAAAGGGCAGGTTTAGGAACAGGGAGTTACCAGCTGACTGCTGAAACAACTTTAACATAAGAGAGTGACGTACTTGAACAAAAGGAAGTTTAGAAGATGCAGGCAATTCAGAGGATGCAGGAAATTCAGAGGATGCCTGAGAGATCAATGTCCTGCTCCATGGCAAGCTATTGAGAAGGAAAACAAGACACAAGGAAGAGCAAGTGGTGGAAGGGTTGATGCACAGATAGGGAAAACAAACAGGAAAATGGTAAATAAGAGCTAGACTTTATTCCTAGACAAACAAACCCAGTGGAGCTCACCTACGATCAATAGCAGCCTGTACACAGGGCAGCTTTGCTGTCTTCTGCACACACCATCTAAGGATGTGCCTACAAATTGCCATCGCTACACTTGTTTGGTATCTGTTGAGAATCTGGTACTGGGATTGTGAAATGTCCTTTCAAAAGAAAAAACACCCTACCTCACCACCTACCCACCCAAATCCTTCAGAACATTTCACAACCTGATCCACGTGTCTGCTATGATTTTACCTTTGCAATGCCCACTGAATAAGCCTGGGTTTTTGCAATTTCATCACTGGATAAAACCAAACATCGTAGCTTTATGCCTGCAGGCAGTGGCTGTGTGCAAGTAGTTTTTTCCCGCATACAGGAACCAAATCAATCCAATAAACCTGCTGTAGTTTTCACAGTCCCTTATTAAACAGCATTTGGAAATGAAAATGAGGATGCTTAGTACAGAAAAATACAATATTGAACAACCGATGATTCAACCACTCAAGGAATTTTTGTGCTCCCACCACCATGCCAAGAGATGTTTACTTTGTGAGCAAATTTGTGATTTTAGAAAACCGACCCAAATCAGGAAAATCTAAACAGTGCACGGGTACAAGTTATTTGTAAGAACCCTCCTGTTCCTCTCGGATACAGGATGGCTGGGGGTAAAGCAACGCCTTTAAGCCTAATATGTCCTACTAAACAAAATAATTTAAATTTTGCACCAAGCTGTTTTCTCACTGTATGCTCTGAGCACAAACAATAGAAATGCTTCTTAATAATTGCGCACGAATAATTACATAAATGCCAAGAAGGTGATCTGCTGACTTGAAAAATTTTCTCCTAGACTTTAATGTTTAGAGTGCTAAACAATAAACTCATATTGTACAAATATCTCAAAAGAAAAAGGGAGAATTATTCAATCATTATTGCTAGCAGTTAATTAATAGTCCTGTATATGTACCTGCCTATATTTATTTCTCTATGTTTGAGCAACCTTATATTGAATTTTAAAAATAAAAAAGGAAAAAAGTAGCAAACACCTGAAAACAGATGGTCTGTAACAGCACTCTTCAAGACTGCAGTATTTAGCTGTTAGGAAGCTCGCTTATAAAACGGTGATACAGAAAGTCCATTAGTGTCTCTGAAATAGATACAAAGCTGAGATAATAATAGTGATTTTATTAAAATCTCCCTGTAATTTAGTAACCTTTTCTCCAACCACTGACAACTTCTCAAGGGGAAGTATGTTTGTGTTAAACTGCTGATCCATTACACAAAAACAGGGTAGTTTGATGATTCCCCCCCCCCTCCACTTTTTATTATAGAGATAATCTAGAAAGACCATGAAAATTTGTTTAGAACTTCATGGACTGGGATTTGAACAGCATTAGCTGCCACCCAGACTATCTTGGGAGCTTCAGATGCGCTTTGTTGGAAAAGCTACCTGAGCCTGGGGATACTTCAGAACGGCTACAAATGGGCCAGAGGCTTCCTCTGGGCTTAAATTACCATTTCCAAAGACTTCAGAATTACTTCTTATATACATATGTAGATATACACAGGTATATATTATTATTCTGCTTCTAAAACCAGTTGTTTAACTTGGTGAAAAGAAGTCCTAAAAACCAAGCACATTTTTATCCTAAAAGACAGAAGCCAAGCAAGTTTCTAAGTGACTTAAAGAGAGGCATTTCTCCAGCAAGTGATAGACTTTAAAGTAACATGAAGGCAAGTTACTGTCATCAGCATTAACGTTCACTTAAATATTTGACAGACTTGGAAACAAAGAGTTGTTGCAAGAGCTTTTGAGTAGCTACTTGCCAGGAGAAAGACATTTGTGAATATCAGCAGTATATTACCACGTATTGACATTTTCTAAAGCAAGCAGATAAGGACAATATTCAATTTGCATTTGAAAAATGGGGGCAGGTTTTCTGCATTTCACTTGCTGTGAGGTATTTGACTCTGTGAACAGACTATTCTGGAGGCAAATCGGTACTAGAATTCGTTCCTTTACACACATCAATAATCTCAATAAGCAGTCAGTGCACTAACCTTTGTGTTTATTATATTTATAAACACATTTCCTGACTTTCATTCACTTAAGACTAGTGACAAAACACCAAAACCACCTCTCTACTTTTACTGCTCTTAACCTCAATGCAGAGTCTCTTCCATGTCATCCAAATATATACATTTCTCTTCAAGGCTCCCTAACCCTTTACCAATAACATCCCTACATCTCTTATTTCATTCTGTACATCCTTTCAGTAAACTCTTGATGTTTTAAATCCCCAACCACTTTTCTCATTCAGCCACATCATTTATTCCAATAATTTTGTACTTATGTTAAAACAGTTGTAACTCCCATTCAGCTTTCTTATTATATAAGCTATGCAGCTTTTCCTTCTTAGCTCATCTTTGATTTATATTCTTACTAGAGCTATCTTCTACTAAACACTGTTAATCAGGGGATAAATTGTCTTGGGATTTAGGCAGTGCCATCTAAGTTTTTCTCCACCCTCATGACTTCAGCTAAAAAAATATGGATAGCAATTTTCCAGTTTAGAATTCAGCTAAATTTCTCCAGAGCTTGTGAAAGACAACCTCTTTCTAATGATTTCTTTTAGGTTTGGTTTTTGGTTTTTTTTTTTTTTTTTGGCAGTTGTAGTGACTTTTGGTTGGGTTTTGTTGTTTTGGTGGGGGTGGGGGTGTTATCTGGCTTTTAAATAAAAACTTTATTACCTTAAAATGTCTTCCTGACCCAGCCAAATGAGAGCAGTGTCAACCTTACTCAACCATGCTCTTTTAGAAAAACAAACAAGCATTGAAGCATCCAGATTTAGACACCCAGACATTAAAATCCCAGTTCAAAGTCTTCTGTCTGCTGTGAAAAAGAGACAGGAAGGAAAGGCTGCCATGGAAAGGATCCCAGTAGCAGTCTTCCATTAGCCCATCCCTGCTAAGACAGTAGAGATGGTGCCTGGAGGTGGCATCAGGCATGGGCTGAGCACTGCACATAGTCCAGCAGTACTGGTGCTGCTCCAGGGAGCCTTCAGCTCAGCCCTCCCTAAAAACACACCCTGCCCAGGGTTGGGGAAAGATCTACAGCATCTTCTCAGTGCTTCCATGTAGGATCATCACGATTAAATAGTTCAGAGGAAGGTCTCAAGGAAAAGCTCAGGTTTTCTTTTGCTGAGTTGAAATTGGAGCAAGCCCCCAGGAACCTGAGAGCATTTTCCAGCTCTGCTCTTATTCTGCATCCACTACTCTGTGTATCAATCACACAAAGCCTCTAACAGAAATTTCTATCTGTACTTCCCAACAGTGCTGCTAAACCCATCCTGCTTACACAACCACTTCACCCAACAATGCAATGTTTAACAGATTTAATAAGCACCTTATTTTAAAACTGGCTATGTTGCAATGTTATAACAAATTCAGTTAAAAAAAAAAAATTCAAAGCTTGCAAGCATGGTTTAGTACATGATTAATAAGCAAATAACCTTACCTAATACAGAAGTTCAACTCAAAGACATGAACAGGAGATACCTTGCATGCATGTCCATTGTTGATTTCCACCGTAGCTATGTGCTTTGCTCTGAAGCCCTGAAAGTTGTTGTCTGAAAAGGAGCCATCAAACATCCATTCACTAAAAAAAAAAAAAAAAAAAAAAAGAATTCTAAGGCTTAAGTTATTCACTTCAAAAAATAAACCCCACCTAAGAGGAACCCTTTCATATGCTTTCCTAGGTCACTCCCTCCTAAGCTTTTGGTGATGCTCAAGATTCATCTGCTCCTCAGGTGAACAAGAGCAGCAGGGATTTCCTTGATTACAGATTAGAGCAAGCCTGAGAGCCAGGCTGTTACTCACACTGAGCAGTGATTTACATGATGAGTAACCCTATTACCCTGCAGTTAACAGAGCAGTTGGGGAGAATGCAGCTCCTGTTGGATGCACAGGATTTCTCACCTTCCCAGCGGTTTGTTTAATGTCCATGGAGAAGACATAACAAGCTGTGTATGGGCAAACCCAAGAAGCCAAGCTTTTCCAAATGAGTTACAGACAACTATTCCCAAAATTTAAAATCTGCTTTCAATTGCAAATATAGAGAAGGTGAAGCAACTAATTTGGAAGTTACAGTGTAATTTAATAAGGAAACTTTGGCAGACAGCTCTTCAGGAGTGGTAGTTCACCTGTAATGAATTAGATTTTAAATTGAATTTTTAAATACTATCAAAGGTACTGTGATCCAGGGTGCCTGAGCACTGTAGGGTTAAGGCTAAAAATAATGTTGGTTCAAAGGAAAACAGTAATTATATTCATTTTTTGAATACTTGTGGTAATAACTTTGTCCTTATAAAAGTTATCAATTTTATCCTGCTGGGTTAAATTCTCGCTGTGCGTTTGAAGATGGCGGTGTCATAGGTACATGAAATTGGTTTAAGTGCAGGCAAGCAAAACAGTTCTGGCAGCAGTAATGGAAAATGCTCCAGTCACACAGCTTTGATTAGCTGCACACATGATCAAAACGTTCCAAGTTTCAATAAAGGACTCTATGCTCTAACGTGGCTTCCTCTACAACATGTCATCTCAAATCATGTAGCAAAGCACGGAATGAAAATACCATACAAGTACTTCTCTGGCCCCTCTGACCTTCCTGAAATCATTTAGACACCAAAAAATTCCCTGCCATTACAGCGGCACAGCACAGTGACGATGCCCTTTGTCTCCCCAGAAGGTCTCCTGTGGATTTTGGCCTTTGGAACCACAGGAGCAGCAGAGCTTCTGCAGAACATTTTCTGACCTCTTTGATCTTTAGCTGTAAATCACAGATATGCTGCAGACCTTTCACAGACTCAGCATACATTACCCAGTCGCTGCAAGTATCAAGCACACTGTAACCTGATGGGCAACTGGTCCTGAAGCCTTTTTCACCTGTTAGGAATCCCACAGAGCTGAGATTGCATAGGTGCAAAACTGACCCAAAAGAGGCACAATTACCTCTAGTATTTATTTCAACACACCATGAAAACAGAGCAGGATGAAGTAATGCTGGAGGATTTCAAATGAGCGGTCAAAATGCTGGAAGTGTTTGAAGACGGAGCTGAGCAAACATTTACTCTTCTGCGAGCTAACACCGAAATCCTGCTGGGGGTTTTGAACTGCCTGTTTAGAGCCAGGGAAAATTCATTTCAGTAACACCCAACGCACTCAGGCTTTTTGTTAATTGAGGTTTCTCATTCTGTTCCAATTCTTCTCACCTAATTTTTGATGCAATAATAAAATACAGAGATGCCAACAGAGACTGGTTTCTGATTTAGAGTAGATCCAAATGGTTCAAATGTCTTGCTTGCTTTCAACTTTCACAGAAAATTGACATGTTCATGGAAAAAATAAACAACAGCTTTTGTGACTATTCTGTTTTTTCAGTTTCCTGATTGTACAGCTAATCAAAATGTTCTCATACTACCAGAAAATTCTTATTTTCCATAATCTAATTAATTTATCGCTCAGCTTTTTGTAAACAAAGCACATAATTTTTCCATATTGAGTTTGACTCAAGTGGCTGGCCAGTTCATGACTTTGGTGCTAAGGGAGAGGCACAAATAAACAGAAGCATGAAATCTCTTTAATGTTAATGAGTTGCACTCAGTTGCAAGGACATTCAATGTGACCAATTTCAGCACCATTATTTCTGTAAGGTAAACATGACTTTTTTTTTTTTTCCACCAATATGGGAAACTTCAAGAAACATTCGTGGTTGGTAAAAATTCTGATTACAGAAACTCTGAGCTGTGAAAACTGCTTAAGCAGCTTCTGAGCTTCTTTGTAGAATTACTTCATGAATGTGTGGTATAAGTTTCAAAAGATAAGCATAATAGAGATCTTAGTGATATAGCTGACAACAGGAAATTTCTGCAGTATGTATTTTTCAAGAATTGCTTGGGTTTGTGGTGTTTTCTTTTTTCCCCTCTCCTTAATGTGATTGGAATCAATGGGTTTTCATGTACCTATTAATTTGAAAGCCTCAAAGTTTTGTTCAGCTGTTTGGGCTCATCAGAACTCTGTTGTGACATTCTTCATTTGCAAGCCCCTAACATTTCCCCTGGCATGCTGTAAGGTCTTACCACCATCTAATTCTGGTCAGATTTGGACTCCATATTTCACAGACGACTTCCAGAGAACTCCTCAAGACATACCACTCCTCATCAACAATACAGCTTTAGGGGATGAAGTTAGGATCATCCTTCAGGAAGTAGCACTCTTCATTACCAGCACCAGCAATGACATGGAGGCAAATTTTCCAAGACAACACATGTCATCCAGACCCAATTTACCAATCTGAGAGCAGTGTAGATCATGCACTGGGGACATGTATTTCAGGATTTAAACATGAAAGTTTATCAAGATGCCAATGGCTGTCCTAAATTCCAGCGCTTCATCTTTGAGCCTGCTGTCACAGCTAATGCTGGCCACATACCATCAGGTGAAGAGGTTTATGCAAATTCTATGCAAAAGCCACAATTAGGGAGGCTAAGCAAATACAAATGCTGACTCAGCAAGAGAGCTGGTCAAAGTCACCCAGCATCTAAAGACTGAAAATTAATTGCTCAAGTCCTGTTTTTGTGTACCTGATTTTAAATACTTGAGATTTTGTCTGCACATGCTGTGATTAGTCTTGGAAGGCTTCGGAGTTCCATTTTATTGCAGTGTATATGAGAAAGATTAAATGGTCTTGAACATCCCGCTATAAAACAAAGAGCTCTAGACGTTTCCTGAGGCTATTTTTGATGGGTTAGTTAAGAACCATGATGCTTAGCTTTTGTTCTTTGGTCAAACATCATTCATCGAGCTGTTAAAATAAGGAAACTTGGCATTTCTTGCCTTCTGGTCACTGAAATTGACTGTCAGGGTGCCGCTGCCATTTGCTTTATTGTCTTGTAGCTGCTGACATGGCAGAAAAACACTATTATGAAGAATTTAATGAGGGAACATTGGCAATTGTCTGCAAAATATGTCTTGTCTGCTCCTAGGGTTATATAAGCTGTTTTATCTCTGTGTATGTAAATATAAGTCCTGAGACCCTCTTATCCCATTAGATGGATTGTTGATATATTTGAAGAGAGGAATAGAGATGATCCAGCTAATGAACTACTTCCAGGAGGAATTTGGGTTAGGGAGACCCAAACCCTTGAAAGAAAGTCTTAATCTGCCTTGTACACACACAGTTAGTGTACACAGGATGATTTCACCCAGGTAGCTGCTTCAGCTTTTACCACGAGTAAAATGATGCAGACTTTCTTTGCAAAGTGTACGAGCTCTAGGGCAAAACAATAACGAAATCCAAACCGAGTACCCCTCCCTTTGCTTGGCATCGTTGATAGTTACAAGGAAGGGGAATTTCATTCTACGATCACGGATGAGGAAATTGCTCCGGTTATTTTAAAGCACAAATCTGCCCTAACTGTAAAACTGTTGTCTGTAATGTCAGTTCATCACTTGTGAGAGCGCCTTTCTTGTACAACTATTCAGCCTGTATTAGATTAGGGAGAGAGGGGTTGTTGCAGTGACATGACTGATGAGCTGTATCAGCACTTACTGGGCAATATTTAACCAAATTCAGAACATCTGTCCAGTTAATGTAGTTTGCAAGAGAGCTTTCCATCTTCTCCAGAATGCAACGACTGCCTAATTAATAAAAGGCAACTAATTTTAGAATGGTTAAAATTAACAATTAGAAGACCCATAATGGTGTTTCTGTATGTGGTGTTAAACATAGCATGAATTAATTTGCTGGAGTGGTTAGACTGTACGTGACAGGATTTTAGTGGGAAAAAAAAAATTAATGTTATGCAAATAAAAATCTAATCAGAAGAGCAAGAATAAAGCAGAATTTATGGTTAGGGACTGTGTTTGCCACACACATTTTTGCAAACTGTGTACTTACAAAAGGGGTCTCAATTAAATGTACTATATGAAATTAGACCAGCAGGGGGATTACTGTTAGTCATGTAAAAATGTGCTTAAATGAATCAAAACTCATTAAAAAGCTGTATAATTACAGTTAACTAGCAAAAGGAAAAAAAAAAGGTGAGTCTGGACGTGAAGAATAGGATGCTAAAAAAAGATACAGTGTCTGTGACTGGACAGAAAAGAAAAAATAGGTCATGGAAGCAGAAAAATGAGCCCATCAAAGATCAGCATGATGAAGTGTATCAGCGCAAAAGCACTACTGAATACCTCATTAGTGGGAAGCGTGCCCAAACAGGAGGGTTACACATCTGAGATTTCTCTTAAGGTGTCACTATATTATTCTGCACGCATTTAGTGTTTTATTTATCTCCCTTGGCACAGAACAGTGAAGGATAACAGCCTGACCATTAGCAATAGCGAGCATACAGCACTGGGCAGGAGGCTGTGCTCAGTGACCTCCTGAGGTCCCTTCCAACCACAACTGTTTTACAATTCTGCACTTACAGCAGCATTGCCTTCCCCTGTTGATTTATCTGCACTGAACTAAGGGCATCACCTGCTCAGAGAAACTCAGCCACCCCATGCTGATGGGACACAGGCCACCTTTGGTCCAGGACATGGTCACGCTTGCCCAGGAAGGAAAGATTCAGCTTAACACTGAAGGCAGAAGACCTTTATGCCAACCAGTAGAGGACATAAGAGTCATAGCACAGCACTAACCTATGCATCTATCAATTCAGAGATCCTACTACTGCTACTGCTATTCTTTCTCTAGCTCTTATCACCTGTAATTTATGACCAATGACCAATGCTTGTAGGCACTATAAAATATATCTAAAGAGAGACCCTCACCAAGTAAGCTACGGTCTAAAATACGTGTCCATTTGTCCTCCATTAATGCCCCATGAAGACAATGAGGCTACTTCAGATATTAGAAACACACTGGCCTCAGAAGCCCAGATTCCCAAGCCAGTTAGTTTACCTAGTTTCTCAGCAGACTGAATTATAGACTTAACTGCAGCACATGGTACATAGCAGTTCTGTGTTCAATGCACCAAAACAAAAATCACAGCAGCCTTTTGCAAAGGTTTCTCTCATGCTGCCGTAGGGGTTGCATGAGAATGGCACTTAGAACAGCTCTCAAGGTCACACTAAGCCTCCTGCCTTTCTGGAAAAGATGAATTTGAGTTCTGCTCGTGCTTCAAACTCATTTTTCCCTTAGTTAACTTCATGCTTTTACTTAGCTCTATCTCTCTCGTCCAGCAGCCAATTCCAGATTTAATAAAACTTCTCATGTAGATCACATTTTCTTCTATTTATCTACATTACAGAATTTCACTGCCTCCTCTTCGCTTTTTTCTGAGACCCACATCACATCTCAATATTATTAGTACACAACCCATCTGAAATTCATGCCTTCAGGCAAAATAGTTCTCAATATTATGAAAAACATCCTGGAAAGCATTACCAAGACAAAGTATCACATTTCCTCTGATCGACAGCATAGAATCAAGCATCTTCAGCAATCTTTACTTTGATGTTTCAAAGACATTTGATGTTCCTGAAGAATCCAACTGGCAGTGGCAATTTCTGGGTTAAATGGACCTTCTTGTAGTTCTGCCTCAATGCTCATCTCTCTCTGCTCTTATCCTGTAATCCAACTCTCATATTTCTCAATCAATATATTCCACAGCGCTGCACATGTACTGCCTGGGATCTAACAAGAAGTGCCATGCGGGACTACTTATCCTCTCGATTTTGTCATAGAAATGGCAAGGCTTTTACCATTCATTTGGGGGGATCTCGGGTCTGAACTGTGAGCAGTTCTCTACCCACAGTGATTTTTTTTTCCCCTCCTTTCTGCCAGTCTGTCCATTATTATTAAGTAACCCTGGTGCAATCTGTGCAGTCTGCCCCGGAGGATGGACTCCGAGCCACGTGACACTTCAGCAGAGGACATCAGTTGAGGCAGATACACCAGTACTTACACTGAATTTATGAAACTGGGAGTCTATTTCTCATTACAGCTCACAGTAAATCATCTTCCTCTCACTTTTGCTTGGAAATTGCTTCAGCTGCTGTCTTTATTTCTATTCTTTTATAGATATAAAATCTTTCAGAAGAAGCTGCATGAGTTAAAACAAAATAAAATGAGCTGTGCTTTAAAAATAAAAATAGAAAATAGTTACAAGAGCCTCCATGATCTTTGCATATGGACCACAAGACACAGCCCCCCCTCAAGATTTTCCCAAGTAATCTCAAACTTATTTATTTCTCTTCACAAAGCTGCCAAGTTAGTTTGGCCAGGCTGGTGGCTGTGAAGGTCTATTAAAAATAGATAGTTTCACATTTGGGAAAGAATGACTTCTCTGACCTGGCATAGCTTCTAATCATACTGCACCATTAGCAGAGGTGATCTGAAAGTGGCTCATTGAGAGGGAAACTGGGTTAACTGGAGCATCAGGCAATGCATGTGATTCCCACCTATCCTGCCACTGGGCTGTTATTATAGTGAATAGAAAGGAAGTCACTTGCTCTGCAGAACAGTTTATCAGGCTGATTTTTAATACTTTTGATCAACCCGGAAGCAGAAACTAATATAACTAATTTAAAAAAAACCAAACCAAAACTGTCATTGAATCATAACGGTTGCTTTAATTTTCTTTTACAAAAGGGAAAATTAAGTGGAAATGTGTTTGTAGAAAAGTCACTTGCTCCTCTTTACCTACCGCGGATTTCTTGTCACTGCTGGGCAGAAAATCCGTAACTTTCTTTTCTGTAATGAAAGAAATATACAAACTGGTTATTGAAGATTGGCAACTCATTTCCACAGCACAAAGACAGATTTGTTTCTCTCCTTACTGGGTCCTTTTCTGAAGCAAGAGCAGTTGTACAAGTCCACGTACCCATATTCTGTTTTGCTCATAGCAAACACGTGCAAAAGGCCATCTGAGTACTCATTCTTTTATTTATGTGCGGGTCCTACAGAAACAGCATCACATGACTGAACTGTTATCTAGAGACCACATTATCAAGGCACAGAGATATTAACCTTATTTTGCATGCACAATTAAACTTATAGATGATTTCCCAGGCATCACTTTGCACAGAGATCTTGCCCTCTACTGAAAAAAAAAAATTTTGTTCTATATGAGAAGGGAAGTACCCACTTACCTCAAATGTCCTTCCTTTCCAACAGCCGACATACAATTCACCACCTGAATTTGGAACAAAGCTTTTAATAGCTCTCCTTTTTCAGCCTTGCTTGCACTTTGGATGGGGAAAAAAAGCATGCTGCCTATAAAAGCAATCGTTCTAGTCACACCAGTGAGAGCCTGTGTAGAAATAGTGCTAAGAGGGATGGAAATTGGAAAAGTAAGGCTTGAAAGCATAATCCTATTTAAAAATGACTTGAGAAACATTATGGGTCACCATTAAAAAAAAAAAAAAAAAAAAAAGAGGTAAAAAAAAAGAAAAAGAAAAATCTTCTTCAGAGGCTCTTTCTACTTTATGTGAAAAAATCTTGCTACTTTTCATCTCAGTTCTGTCTTTGCCTTTTAAGCACTCCTGCTTTAAAGAGATAATAATTTGTTCATATCCTAAAGACAGTTCCTTGGTTCCCTCTTCACTATTATTTCCCACTGTCTGCCCTCTATTTCTTCTCTAGGCAATGAAGAGTGACCTCCTGGCCCAAAGGAGTGTCACCTACAGCTTCAGCAGAGACATTTCCGACAGTGATGGTTTTATTTAAAACCTCAGCACTGGTCAGTAAACATCTCTCAACCACCCTCACTCTGTGAAATCTGCATGTGGCCATGGTCTGACAAATTCAGGTTGCTGCCAGGTAACAAACCACTGTCCTTCACACCCAATGAGGCTGGAGAAGCCATCATGCAGTTACAAAACTGTAACTGAGATGCAGTGCAAACGGTAAAGAGGATAAGGACTCAAGGTAGGTAATTATATAAAGATGAACCCAAGTGGACCCAAGACAAAGAAGGAAGAAATTTCAACTATGAACATTACTGAAACGCTCCTCCCCATCACTCTTTACAAAGTCTGAGGCTTTTGATATTTGGATGCTGGAGGAGTGTAACACCAAAGAAAAATAAGTTCTCTAATACAGCAAATTTAAGCATATTATTAAGGCTTTCCTGTATTTATTTTAAGCGCTACCATTGTTGCAACTGAATAGTCACTATTAGTTGTATCTTGAAACATAGAGTGAACATAATATATTATATTCTATAATAAATAGAAATATAATAAAATCAGTCAACACCGTTTCCCTCCAACCTCCTCTGCAAATAACAGAAGACACAAGGAGGTGAAAAATATTGTTTGAGTTAAATTATTTACCCTCTGGCAGAAAATACCTACTGTGCTGAATAACCTGCACAGCAAACCAAGTAAGGGGAAATGTTAAACAAAAGACAATGACAGTCAGAAAATTATATTGGACACAAAACAAATAAATTGTTTGGCCTATCTTACAGACTATGAGCTTTCAAACGACGATGGCTGGTTAACGATGAGATATCGACATATCCATGACAGGTGATGTCTTTTATTAGATGGGATAAAATTAGAGGTTACAGGCAAAGAGTGATACACTGAGCTATTCACTGATCATAAAGAAAGTTAACAGAAAGATTTTCCATGTATCAATTGCAGAATAGGATACTTAACATTTTGAGTCCCATTTGATGATATTCATGAGATGATAATGACTTTGTGTCAGTAATGACCTAGACTGGATTTGGAGTGGTGGCCCAGAGGTACAAGACTTTATAAGACATTATTGTCACCTAAGACATTGCCATCTAACTTCACTGCCACTTAAGGTCCTTTCTTTAGACATTTATGTGCATCATTAGGAGTCCTGCACTCTGCACAGAGTTTGCAAAAGAGCCCGGAATTAGTCTCACTCTATTAAAACTGCCTTTGATTTAAACAGTGGCAGATCTAAGCCAACGATGAACGTATCTATTATTACCACCTTCTTACCTTGTTCTGTGCTGTCCATTTTCTGTAACCTTGCTGCAGGTCCTGCAGAGCGGACATGACCCCTGAAGACAACATATTTTATGATGTACTTTATTTGGAACCTTTTGTTGGTGACAGTATGGGAAGTAAAATAAAGAATATAGTCTAATTAAATCTCTGTATTATTGTATTAATAAATAGGGGAAATCTCTGGCAAGAGCAAATTAAGAACAATCTCCAGTGATTTGCTGGCTAGAATAGAAAAGGTATAAAATGAGATGAGCACTCTTGCTCCAGAAGAACCTCTTTCACTCAGTCTTCTCCTTAGGACTCAGCAACGCTTCTTCACACCACAAAATTAAATATGGGGATTTGGAAGTAAGTGACTGTACATTGTGACATCCTAAACCATCCTAAAAATGTAAAAGCCACCGCTACTTGGGTTTACTGCTCATTGGACATCCTTAATCCTAATTCCAGTCTACCTGGGGAGTCCCTCAACAGTTACAAACAGGTCTGCTTTACTGGCCTAATTGGTTTAACTGGAACTGCTTTCCTGATAGCAGCATTTGTCAACATATGCTACAGCAAAAGGACTGTAAATCCACATGTTCACAGAGCGTTTCGTGCGCTTTTGACATGGGACAGAACTGTCATGCACAGACCTGGCCCCTTCAAACCAACACACAAAGCCAGTACTGAAATACTAAACAGTGGAATACCCAGCCTTGGAGGGGTTTCAAGGCTGTGGAGATGTGATGCTGGGGGACATGGTTTAGGGGTGCCCTGGCAGTGGTGGGTTAATGGCTGGATTTGATGATCTTATAGTATCATAGAATCGCTTAGGTTGAAAGAGACCTTCAGAATAACTTTTCCCTGCTGCCTGTAACCGAGAGCCACAGTCACATCTCAGGGGGATGCACAAGCTGATGTGCCATGGTCTGCAATTGCTGGAAAGCAAGAGCTACTGGCTTTGTAGAGTAAGAAATTAAATGATACTTTGACTGGTGCTTTGTTTTTCTATATACCATTTCCTTACTTTTTTTTTTTCCATACAGGAAAACCAAATAGCACTGAGTCAGCCACAAAACTAAAGCAAGGTCTTTGCCAGAGGGAGCTGCCCCTTGCCTCTACCCATGGTGGCTGCAGGACTTCCAAGGGGTCCATGGGTATGGCACATAAGAGCCAAGAGCTTTTTGAAGCAAACCCATAACAACTTTCCTGTCTCATACAACACATCAGTTTCTATGTTTAAAATGACTAATACAATTGGAAATAATATCCAAAGCACATGTTGAGGAACCTGACTCTTTTTTCCTGGCTTAGCACAATGCTTACAGAATTATTGTCAGAGTTTGTATTTGTTTTGGTATAAGTATGTAGATGAGACTGCTGACTTTATTTACATACTACACATTAGTTGGCCATCTGGCTGCTCCCAGAATAACATAAGAACAGATTTTTAAATCATTAGAAACATTAAAATCATAACAGCAATAACATTTATTTTTTATTATCAAGGACAAGTCTGAGTCATTTTTATTCCTCCTGATTTTTTTTTGTATTGTATTAAAAATTAGAAACATTTTTTATTA
>JANHGN010002492.1:0-26009 GCA_024605025.1 Megaceryle maxima
GGGAGGGATGACTTTTTAGGATGTTGGGTAATGGTAGGACTGGAGGGAATGGAGCAAAACTAGAGGTGGGTAGACTCAGATTAGACATTAGGAAGAAGTTCTTCACCATGAGGTTGTGAGACATTGGAACAGGTTGCCCAGAGAGGTGGTGGAAGCCCCATCCCTGGAAGTTTTTAAGGCCAAGCTGGATGGGATTCTGAGCAACCTGCTCTAGTGGGACGTGTCCCTGCCATTGGCAGGGCGGTTGGAATGAAATGATCTTTAAGGTCCCTCCCAACCCTGACAGTTCTCTGAGTCTACAGTCTTGCATCTCTTACACGCAGCTCGCTCTGCTTTCAGAGTCTTTATTCAATCAATACTTCTGGTTTTCAAAGGTCAGCTTGAGAATGGAAAACTGCTGAATAAGGTCAAAACCCAGCCTTTCAAAATTCTCACCCAAATTTAACTCCCAGGAACAGAATATACTCCTGTCATCAAGACTGGAATTAAAGCTATTTCTCTTGCTTATGGGCAGACCATAGTTACCTCTCCAGGCAGATGAAAAAAGACTTTGGTAGGACTAGTAAAGTGACCAGTTATTGCTGTGTAGGAAGCCCACTCTGGCAGCTTGCAGAAATACCAGTTTTTGTTGTGGCTTTTAGTACCTTTGCAATAATAGCAATAAATATTTTTACTAACAATATGTTCTTCTTAGAGTTATTTAGGTCATAGGAAATCATTCCTCTCAGTGCAGAAGAAACATTTCGTTTTATGACTCAGGTTAATTGCAGAGACTTTGGACTTTTATACCGTAGCTTCACTGCAGGTGCACTCTTGGGAGGAAGCAGAATTGCACAGAGTACAATACACTAACATATAGTGGCAAGTGGGACAACAGACTTTGTTCCCAGGAAGGATTAATCCCCTGGAGCTTTAAGAGATAATACACGGGGATGGGTGGTGCTGAATTCCCTTTGTCCATTTGATCTTAGCAGCTGTTCCTGAAGTTGATGCTATTCAAAAGACAACTCCCCAAGCACTTTGTTGTGCACCGTGGGATGGGTTTGGTTTATGTTTTATTTTGTTGCTGTTGTTGGTTTTGTTTTTTTTTTTTTTAGAGGGCTGGTCCCAAAAGGAGAAGTCTTTGGGGGGGAATATGTTTAGGCAAGAGTATCAGAGGAAATTTCACCTTATAAAGAAATGTAGCCCAACAGAGTTCTTTATTAGTAAAGCACCAGTCTGGTATAACCTTATCTTCCTAAACCACAGTGAGAATTAAACCCCACCACCCTGAAGTGGTTCATAACCAGGTTGCACAGGGATAGGATTTTGGTGTAGGGAAGGGGTTGTGTCACTGGAAGCATTCGTTCCTAAGGGATTACAGTCGAGGAAAACATCATTTCTTGTGCTTTCCTGAGTAACATCATAAATATCCTGTAACGGATGTCAGGACTTTGACAGTAACCCAAATTTTAAGAGTACAGCTCCTTAAACAGGTTTTTCCTTCTTCACTTGGATTTGCTTGAAAATAATTGTTGGGAGTTATCTGGAGGCTCATTTTATTTTGCTTTTTAATTCAGCATTTAGAAACACCTTTTATTTCATAGCTGTTCCTCTCTGCGATGTAGTCTTTAGCCTTAAAATCCATCTCATTTCTTCTAGAAACTTTTATTTAATACAATATTAGAGAAAACCTGGAAATGTGTTTATAATTTCTGCTTTGTAATCCTTGGTTTAAAAGTGGAATTAAGCCTTATAATGGGAAAAATAGTAAAGAACAAGAGGAAACTAAATGATTTAGGAACAGAGATATGCAAAACACCTCTACACGTTTAAATTCAAGATGGATTAAACTGTAACATGGACAGGAGGGCAAACAGGCTCCTCCAGTTCAGAAAGAGATGGGCTGCTCCACAGTTTGTTTGCATTTCAATTCAAACTCATCTTCTTAAGTACATTCAAAAAATGCTGTTTACTGGAGTGGTTTCTATAGCAGTGTCCTGCTTCATTACAAATCAGCAGGGCTGACGAACCAGGGACTAGCAGAAGCTCATTAAAATGTCTGATCCTGTTATGCAATAGGCCAGTGGCAGCCTGTGACTCCTTTATTGTCTCTTGATGCAAGAACTGTGCCTCAACAAAGCCCAGCTCATAGGGCTTTCACATCTCTTTGTGGAGATGCATAAAAATAACCTCGTAAGCCAGTCTGTGGATTGTGCAGTGCACTGGTAAGCACTTTAAGGTCTGTCCTTGGTTCCAGCTCACACATTACAAGCTCCAGTCATGCAGTGATCTTAACGGAGACCTCTGGAGCCCACTGGAAGCTCCAAAGATGAAGAGACCTACAGCAAGATTGAGGTGGATTTTACATAAGCCCACCTCTGTGATCCAGCACCTCCTCTCTCCCCCTGCCCCATTATGTTAAGAGCTGCTTGGCTCAGTATCTAAAAGACACTCAATTTTTGTCTGAAAAGTTCCCTCTGCTCTTGCACTTGGACTGTGAGATTTTGGGCTGAACCCTGCCAGATTACAACAATTTAAGACAAAGATGCCAGTCTTTACCCCAGGAGTTGACCAAACACACCAACAGTCACAAAAATATCCCTGGGATGAGGTGGTATTGCTGCCTGGTCAGAGCTTCCCCCACCCAAGTCTTTGTGCTGAACTGGTGTCAGAGAAAGCAAACTAAGCATCGGGGATCCAAAGGGAGGCAACACAAAAAGGATGCTGACTATGCAGCAAAGAAAATACAGCCAAAACTTTTGAACAAGAGCGCCTCGGGGTGAGTGACCCATTGCCAACTAAACCACAGGCTGTCACCCTTTCACTGCTCCTACCTAAACTTGTCTACACTGTTATGCTTTTGCATGACCCTTGTTTTTTATTGCACCTTCATCTGAGAGTTCAGCTGACTGACTAATCTTTTTTTGCTGCTGTCAGGCTACTGTTTCTACAGCTTAGCAAGTGGATTGGCTCACAGAGGGTTCCATATGTGCTAGAGCCAGTACCAGACGATCCCAGGGAGGAGAGAAGGCAAAGAAAGAATGGGGAGAGCAAGGGGACTTTTCAGTTGTAGTGTCAAGGAGGCATTAGATCACTCCTCCTTTTCATGGAGCTGCACCCTCACATTTCTGTCTCTGCAACCTTATTGCTAGGAGCAGATAGCCACCTCATTTCACTCTATCCAAGCCTGATAAGGGCACCACAGGCACACAAATTTTCCTTTTCCTTCTGGAAAGCAGGCAAGCTTTTATTGGATTTACCCCAAAGACCTTTGGAGGAGGATAAAACATCAGATGGCTCCAATGCCTGAAGCAACTCAGGTTCACTTCTGAAATCTTTCACACTATTCCTACTTCAAAGGACTACTTCCACGAGGGAAGGAGCAGCACAGACAATGCCATTTAATTCAACTCTGCTGGAAGGTGTCACTGATGGAAATACTTCACAAAAAATGTTGATCTGAGTAGCCATAGCAACTCGTGCCATGAAACAGTTGCTCTCTCCCCTCCCATCCTGTGCTGCACATATACCACCTTCAGAGAACACGCGCAGTATTTTGCATGTCTGCATCAATCTCCATCTGAAAAAGCTGCACAAAAATTTGTTCAACGTCTCACACGTGAAATATCACTGTGGGAAGGGCTGAACATCACCGAATCTCATGCATTTAACTGCTCTGCTTCACTCAGGCAGCTGGGCAAATGTCATTACCAAATGCTAAGGCACTCACAAGTGTTTGAAGCTGTCATCATGTGTTTATAAAGGAGAAAGAGCAAAAAGTAGCATCAGGAAAATGAAGAGAAGCTCCCACATGAAAAGCAGCAAAATATCATTTTAGGGGAAGTGGTGAATGAAAAGTATGAATGTGGTGTCTGCAGAGACAGTCTCTGGTTTCTCTGACCTCTCCCCGAGACTTTTTTTTTATTGTCAGTAAATAAACATGTCTGTCATTGTTCACCACCCCAAAATAACACACAGAACCCCAAACTCTGAAGGGTTATCAGATAAAAAGGAGCAGAAGTGGTGTTATAATGTTAAACACGTGGGAACTGAGGCTCATGATATTAAGCGTGTTTTCAGGGAAGCTCATTCCACAACCAAGGGGTGTAATTTATTTTCTTAGCTTCAATTTCAGATCATTAGGACATTACATTTCAGAAGAAATATGTCCCCGACACTCTCACATGAGTTTACCATTCATTTTGCACTCCTGTGGAGCAGCACAGGCCTCAGAGCTACCAAGAGTGACTCTGCATGCAAGTACAAATCTCCTCCCGTAAGGAAATTTACTGCAGCATCACTTATTGCCTGTAAAAAGAATTATACACATGCCAGAAAAGAAGAATTAAAGTTTTCCCCCAGTGCTACTATCGACCATACAGTGAATTATTTAGGGAAAATAAGATTTCTAGAATCAGGTTTTATACAGTGCAGTCCTTTTGGCTTGAGGTGCACAAAGTCATACTGTCAGAAAAGCAACAGAATGTAATGATTTCAATCCTGTCTCTCTTTAGCTGGTCTGGGAGTAGCTGGCAGAGCAATTAAACTCCCCTTATCCAGGGTGAACACAGCTGATACTCTGGTTTTAAGCATCCTCAGCTGCAACCAGTTTCAAACAATGCTTCTCCCAAGAGAGGTGCTTCATGTCATGCCACTGGAGTACAGCCTGAGCTCGACTGAATTTACTGGTTAAAGACACTTAAAGCAAAATCCTTTCTTCTTTTTTATTTTTTAATTTCTTTTAGGATGAGCTATGCATTTTTCTCTTATGACATTTTCAGCAATGCCCAAAATTAAATTCAGTGATTTATTTACTTCTGGAAATTTTAGCTGTAAATGGCTTACCATCTAGAATTCACCCTGGCTCCTCAGAATGCTTCTCACTGAATTGTGTTACAACCCCACTAGGCTGCATGAGATGCTTACTCACTAAAAGAGGAAAAACTGGGGATCCATTTCCTGGGTTTATGCTGTGAATTTTAAAGCTAATTAAGACAAGAAATGTTTCTGAGTTTCCATATTGGAATCTAAACTGGACTCTGTTAGGTTATTCACTGGTTTTACAAACTTTTTGAAATGTTGTTATTTGTTCTACACTTGTCCATTGAAATCGGGGTATCTCCTGCATCTGAGATGCTTGAGAGGTCTCCAGTGAGGAGCTTTGTGCTGACTGACATACAGAACTCCATACAGAAAAAAAGCATAAGGGAACAGTTGTGTGTGTGGTTCTGTATGACATTCTGCGATTCTGTATCATCCCTCAGACTCAAGTGCAGACTTATGTGTGTCTGCATACAACTTAAATCTTCCCATGCACAAGTACTGTAACCCATTAGAAAAAAACCCCCAAAAACAACAACAAAAAAGTAAATTTCAAGACAAATTACCAGCTGAAAGGAAAGTATTTTGGAAAAAGACAATATTCATGTTAAATATCTTAAAAATAAAATCAAACACTTCCTGCTGAGACTAAATTTTAAGGGCAACACTATGGAAGTGAGCAGCTCTGCCAAGCTTCCATGTTGACGTGCCTCCTGCATGCTGTGCCTGCAACAGAAAAAAGCCAAGTTAAAACTAAAAAAAAGAAGATAATATTTTAAAATATCTGAACGTTTAAAGACAATGGAAAAAAAAAAAAAAAAAATCTTGCTCATGCAAGTTTTTTGTTCCTTAATTCTTAATCTGAAACCTGCACAAAGAAACTTCTCATTTGCTCGTGTGCACAGTTGAAACATGACAACTAGAGCTAACACAATAGCTCTCTGTCCAAAACTGGAAAGACAACGAAAAGCAACTTGTTCTTACTGGTCTCTAGGGTAATAGCTTAAGACTCTTTTTTCACTAATCAAAGAGCTCAAGTGAGCTGCTTTAAAAAACAGATCAAGGCCAAGAAACAGATCATTAAAAATACCATTCAGTGAAATAATTTTTGTTAAACTTCTTCTCAGGTGGTGTATTCCAGCAAACACCTTAATATCCCACTCTGCAAGCTTAAGGTATTTTGTTGAATACCTGTGAAAACAACATCTTGTATTCTGTGGGCATAGTAACAACAATGTTATGCACCTCTTCAGTCACTGTCCAGCCTGTGACATCTGCTACTGGGACACTTAGATTATTATTATATCAGGTCCCTTTTCAATGAAAAGTGGTATGCTACACTGTAAACTTGGATTTAGAAGAAATTAGAGTGCTCTTTTGAAATACGGCCAAAGAAAACTTTAATCTGCTGGGGTGGAGCATAAAAGGAACCCCTAGTAAAAAAAAAAAACAAACAAACAAATCAAACCAACCAAACAAAAAAACCCCAACCACCAAATAAGAAAATGGCCACAAAGAAGGTTTGGTTTACATTTAATTATAAATTATACTGTCATTTTTGTCTCTGTATCCACATAGATGACAGTCACCTTTCCCTGGTGACTTAAGGACACTTGCTGGATTTTGAAAGGCAGTTACTAAATGAGGTTAGGGATTCCTTGGCTAGAATAAAATAATCTTGATTTTAATTTTAAACATCCAGTATTGTGTGTGTGAAATTGCCAATAGAGGAAGGAACGTGTCCATGTTTCATAAGAAAAAAAGCACCTACATTTCCTTTTCATACTATCTAGAGGAAAGGGAAGGACTTATTTTTAGTGCTATAGTTAGGTACCAGTATGTAACATAATTCTCTGATTTAATACAAAGTTTTAGAGCAGAGGATTTAAGACATTACTACCTGCAATTGTCATCTTCACCTCTTGCTGGAGGTGACTGTCTCTGGAATATCAACTAGAGCAGCTAAGAGGGCAACATCTATTTCTTCCTGACAGTTGTCTCCTGGAAAGGAAAAAAAAAAAGAAACAAGCAGAGGATGGCTGCACAGCACAGACAGGGAGGGATGAATCATACAATGGTGGGGGTTGGAAGGGACCTCTGGAGATCGAGTCCAACCCCCCTGCCAGAGCAGGGTCACCCAGGGCAGCCCACACAGGAACAGAGCCAGGTGGGGCTTGAAAGTCTCCACAGCCTCTCTGGGCAGCCTGTTCCAGGTTCTGTCACCCTCAGCATGAAAAAGTTTCTCCTTACATTTACACAGAACCTCCCATGTTTGCACCCTTTGCTCCTTGTCCTGTCATTGGACATCACTGAGAAGAGCCTGGCTCCATCCTCCTGACCCTCACCTTTTACATATTTATAAACACTAATGAGGCCACCCCTCAGTCTCCTCTTCACCAAGCTAAAGAGACCCAGCTCCCTCAGCCTTTCCTCATCAGGGAGATGTTCCACTCACGTTGAGGTGGAACATCCTGTTTTTCAGCTTGTGTGGTGTTGGTGTGTAGAGAGCTTGCAGAGCACAGTGCCTGAAGAAAAGCTGGGAGCAGAGGGGCTCACACGCAGCATCATTGCCCACACTTTCTATTACCAGTGCCAGTTCCAAGTGGGAATTTACTAATGGAAAGCACCAGTGTGGAATAATACACAGATCCAGTGTCACGGGATGCAGGTGTAAGGAGGTGTAAGGAGGTGAAAGGAGAGCCCAGCCCATTCAGGGAGAAAAGCTGCAGAGACACAGGGCAATCCTGGGATCAGCACCTCAGCACTGCACCATGTCCTGAGAGCCACAGGGTTTTCCTGGGGGCTTCAAGAGGTCGTAGATGTTGAGGAGCTGTACAGGCAGACTTGAGGAATGGTGAGAAATACTGCAATCCACACCCTGTGATTCTGCAGAGGCAGAATTGGCCTGGTTTCCAACACATATATATTTTTAAATGTTAAAAACAGTAAAGAACTTTCAAAAGCAAGATAACACAAAAAACCAAAACAAAACAAAACAAAAAAAAACCCCACAGTAATTTAGAGTAAATTTTGCATTTTTTAACTTTGTTTTCTTCCAGTCTTTGGGTGTCTCTGACATTCAACTCCAAGCTTACTACTGAAAGAAGTTCTGAGCTCCACTGCAGCCTCGGTGAGCTGGGGACCACAGTAGTGTGGGGCAGAAGGAGGATGAGATGCTGACTAGCAGTCTGCCCAACCAGCTCCTCAGTTTGGGTCTCTGATTTGTTGGGGGCCAGTATCAGGTCATTAACGTCATCCTCTTTTCCTGAATAACATCTAGATATTCAGCATGACCACAATGGGGGTTTGAATACTTGAGTCAAAAGATGAGGGTAACCTGCCAAGGCATTTGAAGGAAGAGACTGGTGATTCCTGCTGAGAAAGAGCTCTGTGCAAGGAGGAAAGTCAAGTGTCTAAACACAGCAAAAGCCATTGATCATTTCAAAAGTAACTGCTTACTTTCTGCAGAAAATTGCACATACCGGTACTATTTAAAGTCCCCTCTTCAAGGGTAGTATGCCAGTCAGAAAATGACAACGTTACACTTTAATTCAGTGGAACAATAGTGGCATCCAGTGGTCAGTCAGCAAAATTCAAAGCACTCCTTCCCCAGGGTTTCACAGGGATGTTGTGATCTGCTGGGGCACCTCATGTTCTGTCCTTCATTGCTGCCTTCTGTTTTTTTCCTCTCCTCTCTTCTCCTCTCCTCTCTTCTTTTTGAGTGCTAATGCTTCTTAAAAATGGAGGGAAAAAAAAATAAGGTGGAGAAAAAAAAAAATGGAGAAAAACTGTACTTGCAATTCAGTGGAAAGAGTAAAATACATTTTCTCAAGTCCAATAATTAAGAAGTTAATTCTCTGAGGCACTATTGCAGTTGGCAAGTAATTGTAGGAAGGGCAGAGTCAGCCTTGGTGCAAACACATTTGCTCTAAAGGCCCTGTTCTTGTGACAAATGAGGTCAAAGAAACTGTAATACATTGTTGCAGCTATGTTCTGTTTGGTTCCTCTGATTGTCTAGGGGAAGATCTGTGTGCAGCTCTATAAATCACCAGAAGTAATACTTTAGTTGCTATAAATCCTTAGAAACTTATTTTTGCCATGTCACTGAAGTGAGTTGCATCACGTCTCCTTCCTAGCCATCAATTATGAGAAGATCACAGCTTTATACTGTTTTTTCCTGGACTAAAAGTAAGTTTTAAAAGGAGACTATGATTTGTCCTATTTGGTTTTAGAGTCTCACCTTTAAATTCTGGACAGAGTGCTTCCACTCACACCAGGCTGATCGTCTCAATGCCCATCACCTCTCCTCCTGGACTGGAAAGGAAGGGAGTGTTTATTCCACCAGACCTCTGAGTGACTCATTTACATCCATCTTCTGCTCTTCCATTTAGCTTTCAGCTGAAGCAATAAACCTAACTCTGACTTGGTAACGACCATAGTGTCTCTCTGCTGCAGTCTCATTTCTGCAGGAGCAAAATGCTGTAAATGAGAAGCTGCAATAGCTCAGGAAAAATAATAATAATAAAAAAGCAGCAATAAAATTTTCAATGCTCCAAATAGTTGATCTTTCTAATTTCCACCTTAAAAAACAAATATAGTTTTTACTTTCAAAGTAACATCACAGAATATGTACCAATGTTTTCCATCTGCCTGTTTTGACAGCATTCATGTCTGGCCTAAATGTAAGTGAAATAGAAGTTCCTTAGGGTTTAGCCTGTTAGAGGTTTATACGTTGCCTATTCTTAATTCTGATTTTGCACGTTTTTGCTCTCCCTTCTTTTTCCCCTCCCTCCCTTCTAATGTGTAAGGTCCCCTCTCAGCCTTTGCTGAAGCAAATGTAAAGACTCCCACTGACTGCAGTGGGAATTGGATTAAATCTCTAAAACAACAATTACATGCCTAATTGTTTTTTACTGCTCACTTAAAAATGCATTCTTTGAAACACTACCAATATTTGTAAAGGCTGAGGGTTTAATGTGCCAAACTATTGAGGTTATTTGGAGACCTATTTTCTACCAGAGCCTGGGGATTTAAATAAATGCTATAAAAGAGTGTTATTTACATTCTGTATTTTTAACAGAAGTGTTTATATTGCATCGTTATTCTTCATAGTGATTTTCCTCTAAATGCCAAACCTTTGCTGCTTTAGCAGCAAACTCAGCGGGAGATCTGCCGTTGACTTCATTCGAACTGAAGCTCAGAGCTAATGTGAGGAACAGGGGATGAAGGTTTCAGATTATTCTGAAAGAGACAAGTCTTGTGAAAGACTCTTCCTAGAGCTCTGTACTGACTTGACTGTCTTTGGTTGGAAAAGACCTTCAAGATCATCAAGTCCAACTGTCTACTAAATGTTATCATGACCACTAAACCATCTCCTGAAGTGCCACATCTGGATGTTTTCTGAACCCCTCCAGGGATGGTGATTCCACCCCCTCCCTGGGCAGCCTGTTCCAAGGCCTCACCACTCTCTCAACAAAGAAATGTTTCCCAATATCCAACCTAAACCTCCCCTGGTGCAACTTAAGCCCATTTCCTCTCGAGCTATCACTAGTTACCTGGGAGAAGAGACCAACACCCACCTCACTACAACCTCCCTTCAGTTGTAGAGAGCGCTAAGGTCTCCTTTCCTCTTCTCTAGACTCAAACAGTACCTAAAGTGACTATGCTGACTTGACAGTGGCTTGGAGAACTTTAACCCTATTGTGCAAGTGGCAGTCTGCACCAGCTCAGCTTTCTATGTCACAATCCTGACTTCAAAACACAAGCCCCATGCAAAATTGAGTGTGAAAAGATTCTGCAGCAATTAATTAACCATCAGAGATCCTTTACTTGGCCTCCAAGATTAGAAAAAAAATAGTCACTGAAGGAAAATAATGCAATCCTCTCCCTGCTTGAAAGAAGCAATATAATTAAAATAACCCAGAATTTCACAAGCATAGCCTGGAGGAAGACTAAGATCTGAATTTGGCTGCATGCCTAATGACTTTTACTACAGAAGCACTAGCTTCCTTCATTACCAGCATCCCTTCTGAAGGTGCAAACCCAGTCCCTGCCACAGAGCTCCTCCTGACTATGATGGACACAGCTCAGGCATCTTTTAAACAAGCATAGCAGGAACTCTCTGCATACATAGGCTTGGAAATAATTCTGAGTAATGCTGTTAGGCACCCTAAGGAGGCAAGACAGATTTTGAGATAGGGATTAAAATGGTTACAGAATTTTCTCTTTAACTTGGCAGAGGATTGACAAAGAACATGTTGAAAGTAAATAACCCCCGAACCCATTTATCTGCCTGCCAAACAGCACATCAGTAAACAAAAATAAGCACACCATGCCTATACAAATTAAGGTGGAGATTACCTACATACTGTTCATTTCAGCATTATTCAGGGTAACATATTTGCAGATCCTCTAAGAGGGGCAGGTTTTTCCAGGAATTAAAAGCATACATCTCATTTTGCTGTAAAGTTTTGATACGCTCACAGCTCACTTTTAAAAGCATTTCAAGATCCTATCTCAATATGCTGCAGTAATAAGAAAAAAAAAACTCAACAAAACCACAACTGTTTCTGGTGTACAATACTGCTTCTCAAGAGCTGATATTAGGGTAAAAAAATGACTCCTCTACTAGCTCATTAAAAGTAAATAATTCAAGAGCAACCTATTAAAATATCTCTGAGGTTAAGATTAGCATGAGTACTTTGTTTTCGCAGGACTCTTGGTACACATAGAAGGTTTTTCCATAAAACCAGAAGCTGAGAAGATGGCTTCTAACTCTTATTTTCTTTGTTTGCAGCCCTGCATTTCACCCTGGGACTACTACCACAATTTTTCCTTAAAAGCTTCTTTTCTTTTCTTTTCTTTTCTTTTCTTTTCTTTTCTTTTCTTTTCTTTTCTTTTCTTTTCTTTTCTTTTCTTTTCTTGTCTTTTCTTTTCTGTTTAAATTCTCAGGGTCAAACTTATCTACATAGCATAATTTTCCTTGCCATTATTGTCTGATCAGTAAGATGTAACTATGATGCTAGAGGCAAACATTGCCAATATAATTAGGAACCCTGTAGAACAAGGGCAAAGCTGGAGTTTGCTGAACACAGCAAAGTAAAAGGACGTTAATGTGGGACATAATGATGGTGAACTTTATCATGTATTTTAATCACAATGGATCAACAAACACTTCTGGACTAATGGAAAGTGGTTGTGCAACAGGACAGCCATGATAAATAAATGGTCACTTGTGTCCATATGCCTGGTTAGTTAAAGCAAACAATCATCCTCCTCCTCAAATCCATTTTCTTAGTGAAGTTCTCCCCGTTGCTGGGTCTGGTCGGCATCTAACTGCTGCAGCTGTGGTCAGTAAGTGCAATACAAATGGGAGTCTGTCTTGGTTTCAGCTGGGATAGAGTTAATTTTTTTCCTAGTAGCTGGCACAGTGCTGTGCTTTGGATTTAGGATGAGAATAATGTTGAAGACACACTGATGTTTTAGTTGTTGCTGAGCAGCGCTTACACTAAGTTAAGAACATTTCAGCTTCTCCTACTGCCCTGCAAGTGAGGAGACTGGGAGAGCACAAGAAGCTGGGAGGGGACATCTGACCCAGAAAGGGTTATTCCATACCATACGATGTCACGCTGAACAATAAACTGGGGGCAGTTGATAGGGAGATGACAGCTTGCAGCTTGGGGACTGGCTGATCATCAGTCAGTGGGGTGCTGAGCAGTTGCATTGTGTATCGTTTGTTTTGCACAGGCTCTTATCATTACTATTATTATTTTCCTTTTTTTTCCCCTGTCCTATTAAACCACCTTTACCTCAGGCTACGAGTTTTACCCACCACTGATGGCAAGTGAGCAAATGGCTGCATGATGTTTAGCTGCCTGCTGCATTAAGCCACAACAGAGGGTTATATTTGACCAGATAACTCAAATAGAAACACAACCATATCACTGCTACAAAAGAAACCCAACAAAGTCCACATTCCACAAGCTGTGACATTATTATTACTGCTACCTAATGTCACCCCAGCATTTTTTTCCAATATAAAGAGTAATGATTTTAGAACCCATTACCCATCTTTCAGGGAGCGCAGGCCTGTTTCCATGGCAACGGGAGATGCAGCCATCCGCAAAGTTGTCAGAAGCCCTTGACGTTCGGTTCCTGTGCCGAGCGTGGCTGATGGCATTCCCAACAGCAGCAATCCACGCATTTTTTAGGAACTAGTCTCCACTGCAGTGCTTTTAGCACTGAAACAGAGAAATACAGATCCTACTAATGGGCTGGGGGGCTTTTTTTGTTGTTGTTGTAGAATTTCTATTTCTAAAGATAGTCCTTTTAAGGAATGTCTATTGATGAGGAGATTTCAATGCCTACATTTTAACTATAGCACAAGACTTTGCAATCAGAAACTTCACCTGAATTTTTTAATTTCGTTTTTCTTGATTAAGTGCTTTCTCCCTTTTTTGCTCAGCTCTGACTTGCTCCTGGGCTTTGGCAGGGATGGACAGTCCATGTAACACTGTGCAGATGCAATGCAAGGTGCAGTCGTTTGGCTGGGTTTATACACTGGGATGTGGTGACTGACAGTAGCTTAGCTAGACTGAGGATGTCAGATGGTCTGAGGAAGAATTTGTTCGATTTAATAGTTTGTAGAAGACAAATACTGGAAAACTGAAAGATTTGTAGGTGAATTTCTAATTGAAAATTCTAATTGAATTTCTAATTGTAGGCCAATTTCTTATTGAAGAGTAAGTGCAGCCCTCTGAAGGTACTCACTCTGCACGTGCTGGTTTTGGGCTGAACAGCAGCTGGATGGAGCTGTGGCCCTTGCAGGGATATCTCTAGCCCCATCCCCAACAGCTGAATGGCTGCTGTAGCTCACAGTTTTGCCTGTCAACCCAGCTAGAAACCCTTCAGCCACATCTCCCACAAAGACATTCACCCACGGTGGGGACAAGGTGATCACTCAGGGGCTGCAGTTCCATCACTGCAGTAAACCCCCCAACCTCCAAACTGTGGCCATGAGCCCCGAGGGCATCGCTCTTTGCCAAAACACTTCTGGCACACTCACACCATCCCCAGCTGCTGCGGCACGGCAGCAACTGTTGGTACTGAGTGTGCACCAAGCAATTGATGGGTTAGGCAGCTTTCTACTCCTAGCAGGATTTTTCTGCTTGCACAAGTGCTAGAAACACAGCACAGCCTGGCCCTGCTTTGAGCATATCGAATTATAAGGAACTAAGTAGAAAAGTACATGGGGAGAGCAGTGTAATTCTGTGCAACATATGGATGTTCTGGTTTGCCATGCCCAAATTCTGTCTAGCCAAAGCTAGGCTCATTTCCCACTGACATCAATAGCTGCTGTCTTACATTACTCCCTACTGAAATCTAAAAATGGACCACAATCATCTCACATGGTAGCAAACAAAACTAGTTGTCCAAAGTCAGGCAACATTCCTCTAACAGCTCTAGCACATGACATCAATCTTTCCCTGAAAAGTGATTTTTTCCTCTCATTGCACTGACTGTCCTCTGATTCAGCAGAAGGTTATTAGCAGGACAATATAGAGAACTTGCTTCTTCCGAATTCACACAGCAAGAAATAACTCATTTGTGGCTTGCAGCTTGATTCAAATTATGCCAGAGCTGCCCTACACTCTGACCAGTTCCCCTCCAGGTGAGAGAAGACAACTGATGTATAAGGGAAGCTGAAACTTGCCTTCTAAGTCATGGCCAGGTACCCTGCTCTCAAGGGCAACCATGGTAAGATTCAGTTCATGGTAGACAGCCACCACCTCCAGCAGACAGCCATGTATGGTGCCAATCACCCGCAAGCCCCTTTTGGGGATCAGGACCATGCTGACTGCCTTTATGTGTCTGTTCCTCCAGTTATCTATCTTCTGCCTCCAGATAAGAGACCATGCTTGCTTCTCTGGCATGGACAGTCTCCCCAGGGTGTGAGGGCTGAGCCTCGGGTGGCAGGGAAACACAACAGCTTTTGGGACCCAGGCTGCTGTGCCACACAGCCCAGCTGTAGCACAGAGCCTTGCAAGCTCTGCTTTGCCATCAGACCTCGGCGCCACACAAACACCCAGGTTATTTCATGGCAGAAGGAACTTTCTCCAGGAAATGCCAAACTCGGGGATTCCTATTTTGTGCACACAGATTTTCATTGAATCATAGAATCATTAAAGTTGGAAATGACTTTCAAGATCATCAAGTCCAACCATCTACTAAATGTTATCATGACCACTAAACCATAGAGCAAGAGAGAAGCCACATCAGCTCTCAGTAAAACACCCTTTGGACTGATGTTTTTCAAGGGCCATGCTGTATCAAATCCTTAATTGCACTAATGGACCTAATGAACCAAGTCTGCTGGAGGAAGTAGGGAAAGCCACTAGGAGAAAGTCATCTAAAATTAAACCGAACAAAGTGCTTGGGAATACACTGCCCGGAACAGCTCTACCTCGGAGGCAGCAGTGGTGCGTAGCTCCTAGTCATTTACTCTCTTCCCATTTTAATCTCCAAGAGCATTTGCATTCCCCATGGTGGGGAAACCCAGACTCATCTCACCTGAGGCTGTGAAGAGCAGCAAGGATGCAGCTCTGCACCACCAGAGCCACAGCGCCCACGCTCTCCTGGGGTGCAGGAGGGCTATCCTGCTCTAGCACCCTCTCCTTCAAGGATGTTCCTTGTAGCTTCAACCCCCTTCCACCCCACCTATGGGGTGCTCGTGAAAGAACAGGACACTCTGGGGCTCACCACTCCCACTCCTGGCTCTGAGGAGGCGACCTTCCACAACTCCACCTTTGTTTTCTCTACAGGCTGTATTGCTGGCAGTCGTGAATCTCTGCAGATTCCCCAGCTCGTGAAGAAGAGAAGCTCATGAAATATGTTGTTTCTTCATGCCAAAACCTGCAGATAAACAGGCAAACCTCTTCTTTTCCAACGTACCCAAACCTGAAGATTATTAACTGGATATTAACTGCTATTTTTAGCATCAGTTTTAAGCTGTTTTCTATAATTGTTACACTTGAAATAGGAGCATATAGCGTGCAGCTTGCTTTATGGTCCTGAGCTACTTTTTAATTGATGAGTGGCCTAGCACTCGTTGGATGCTCAGAGCTATCTTTTAATAATAAACAAGGTTATTTTTGTACCTCCCCTGCTAGAACTGGGGTATTCATTTCCATACCATTTTTCATTTTATTTTATTTTTTAACTTGGGCAAAGAAAAAAGCAGGACCCAGCTCCTGCAGACTTGTGCTTTGGCTAAAACACCAACAGCCATCAAGATTTCATTGACCAACCTGTATTTCAGTGCTAGTCAAAACAATTTGGTGAAAGAGGATACAAAGCTTGCTGTGCTGTGGTTGTCATAGAATTATTTCATTCTGGGAAAGCAAACTTTAAAAAATGACAGAAAAATCATGAGTCTTTCACATTTTTTCTCCAATTATTCTTGCTCCTCTTTGTAACTGCAAATATTTATATGTGAGCCAGGATAGTTTATCCCTCATTCATTCTTAATAGCAACGTAACATCACTTGCAGATCCTTAGCCCCACTCACACAGAGACCTCAGCCTGCTTGAGGAGAAAGAGTTTAGCTGTTAACTCTTTCAAGAAGAACAGGAATTGTAACCATATTACCTGCAGATAACACTGCTTAGGACTGGCAGGGGAACCAGAAGTGGAGTTTGGGAATAGAGGTTGTGAGGGCTTGTGCTCTGGCTGCCAGCCTGCCTTCCTCCCGCCTCATCCTCCACAAGAAGAAGGGTGAAAGATTTTTAGCCCCAACTGAGTATCTGAAATAACACAGGAAAGCCCCAGAAATGGAAGAAACCTAAGATTATTCTCTCTAAATTAATATACCTAACCATACCTGGAGGCTCCCACATACACGCTCATCTCCTCTCCTTTTAAAATGCTAAGGAATGGTGTTCATCCTCCCTCATGAGACAGATCCTTTAGCTGTTCCTCTGGGCGTAGTTTCTACAACTTCCAGGTGTGTTGCTGTCCTCTGGACACCTCTCAATTTGTCCAAAAAGTTCAACCCAGTGTCCTGGAGATGGCCTCCCACTTTCAAGTGGGACAAGATACCCACCCACCACACTGCTGGTGCAAACATCCCATTAACAGATCTCAGAGCAAGGTTTGCATTTCTTTTCTCAGCTTGCAGCAGCCCAACACTAGGTTTAGGGGTTTTTTTTATTACATCCAGTTTGTGACCCAGTATTTTTCACTGGTTTGGTTTTGGGACAGCCCCTTCTATTTTTGCACTTAATTCTTCTTCCAAATGCAGGAATTTCCCCAGAGTTTCATTATCCTCATCTGGAACACATGTCCAGAGCCATTTAGCTGAGCACAGCCAGGAATCTGATGCAGGTGAAGAGATGTGTGTTGGGAAGGGCTGCCTGAAAATATGATGATGGGAAAAGAAAAAGAAGAGTCTGATGGAAAGAAATCAGAAAATTAAAAAGAAAGCATACAGAAGAAAAGAAAAGCATGTCCTGGGAAAGAAAAAAGGAAAGAGAGGGAAATGAATAAAAGAAAAAGGTATGGAGAATGACACTGAAAATAACATAGAAAAATTACACAGGCATCTTTGAGAGACCAATGCAAGCAGGAATGGAAATGTGAAGTCCTACTCAACAAGACTTCTGTCCAATCTTAAGCTGCTATCAATCAACTCCAAAGGGAATTAATGTTTTTATCCCATAAACAGCAGCTAGCTATGTGTGACCTGCCTTGGATAGTAAAATGAGTTCTATCAGTAAGTATTGAATGCTTTTCAAACCTGCATGACAGAGCTGTAAATCATAGCTCAGTATGCAATATTTTAATTCTATAAATAAATAAATGAATAAATAAATCTTGCTTTAAAGCAAACTTAGCCCCCCTCTCAGATCTCTGCAAGCCACCAGAGAACACTGTGGTGAAATGAAAATGGGAAGTCCTTGCTTTTCTTTATTAAAAGAATGAAATCTGGGGGATTTTTTCTCTAGAGAACATAGCGAAATTACTGGAAGCAAAGGCTCAAAGACCTCTGTATAGACAGTAAAACATAAAGACATCTGTGCAAGTCAGGAATTAGGATTAGCAGGCACCTATAGCCTCCTGGAGCAGGGGTTTCCCAAGCAGTGCAGTATTTGGTGGCTAAGAAGAGTGCTGAAAGCTAACAGTCCAGACAAGATGCTAACAGCCTGGACAAATGCTGCTCAGTATAAACATTGGAGAGACCAAGAATTTCTCTAAATTCTTTTTCTGGGCTTTTCTGGCCTTATTTTCCCCTGTAAACTGAAAGGCAACTGCACTCAACTTACTCCAGGGAAAGCTGAAGAGGTTTGCAGCAGCAGCAACACTTGGAAGCTGTGACCATAATCTCATAGGACAGGAGGGATCCTCAGGAGAGATGCACAGCTAGTTCAAGGCTTGTGTACATCACAGAGCACCTTCAATAAGCTTTCTTATGAGTTCTATGCAATGTCAAATGCACTTTGACAGCCCGTGTACAGATGCTATTCCCTCCTGTGCAGATACATGCAGTGGGGTGACACTGAAGGAGCAGCTCTGTATGCAGAGCAAAGTGAATGTTGTACCTTGCTTCCAATAAACACCTTGTGCTGTGCCTTTGTTTTCTTCCCCCCCCACCCCCTTCTTGTTTTGTTGTGGCTTGTTAGGGGTTTTTTCTCCCCTTTCTTTTTTTCTTGGCACTGTGAAGCTCTTCTTTGACTCCTCCACTCACTACTTGAACATGCCCATTAATGAACACTCTGGCCTTGCTCTTCACAGGAGGCAATTCCCCTGCCTGGGTAGTTTGCACAGCATTTGAGGGTGCTATGTGCTGGGTAGACTTGCTCTCATGTTGTTATCCCTCACTTCTCTTCCCACATGCAGACAAAGGAAGCAACAGATAAACACCAGCCTTTACCAGGTCTGCTGTAATGCATTTCTTTCACCCTCGACTTGCAACTACTGTTTCATCAGGCAGCACTTTCTCCCCCATAGTTAACAATGTCACCAACATGGACTTCACTTCTTCCCCAAGATTACTAGTGCTGAAGGTCAACACACCATCACTTCTTGCTGTAAAGGGTTAGGCCAGGGAGGCACCTCTGCAAGCTTTGCAGCAAAGGCACATTAAAAGCAGCTGCACAGCCTCTGAGGGTTGTTGCAAAGGGTTGCTCTGTGAAAAAGGGAAAAATTTGGAAGACAAAAGAAAATATTAGTTTTCCCATACTGGCAATGCTGCAACTCTGAGAAGAGCCAGCAGACACTTTGACTCTAAGGGAGAAGGGACTAAAAGACTTCCATCAGTCAGAGCATTTAGCAAACACTGGTGGTTTAATTCCCTCCTGATTTAGCTTCAGACTCCTGCTTATAGGATTCAGGTTTGAGGTGCCATAGTAACCATACCAAAGCATTGCCCCTGCAGATTGATGGCAAAACTTGCACACACTTAGCTCAAAACACAGAGCAGCAGTCCCAAAGTCAACATTTCCACACTTACTAGCAGTAGCCTCGGGATTTCCTATTCCACCTGAACCCTCTGCTATAACTTGCATAACTTCTTTATCCAGGACATGTTCACTTGTAAGCATACGTGCTACCTCACAAGCACTGAAAAAGAATGGAAAATTAGATAAGACAATCCTGATAAGATACAGTTTTACACAGGTTACAGTTTTCTAATTGGAAACCAGCCCTTTTATTCCTACTTTCCCCTTCAGTAACACCTCCCAGCCATTAGCTATTTCATTTTACTTAAATAGACCTGCTATTTTCAAACAGAGGACTATTTTAGGCAGGTCTGTTAGCCCATAAACCCTTCTAAAGCTCTGTCCCCCACAGCCTGGGAAGTGACTCAAGGCAGCAGCACAGCAGTGAGCTGGGCATGGCTGTTTTGAGCTGATATTTGCCTTTCCTGCCCCTTTCATAGAATCACTAAGGTTGGAAACCACCCTGAAGAACATCAAGTCCAACCATCTACTAAACATTACCATGACCACTAAACCATCTCCTGAAGTGCCACACCTGGATGGTTTTTGAACCCCTCCAGGGATGGTGATTCCACCACCCCTCCCTGGGCAGCCTGTTCCAAGGCCTCACCACTCCCTCAGTAAAACAATTTTTCCTAATATCCAACCTAAACCTCCCAATTTAAGCCCATCATTACCATCTCCTTGAGGCAAGCACGTGCAGTGGCTGTGACTGACCCACCTTGTTGCAGCTTTACATCCCCTCCACTAATTCAGGTGGAGGAGCAGCAGGGGGAGAAGAACCCTCAGCATTCATGTTGCTCACTGACCCCTCTGGAACCCACAGCAGGATGAGGCCCCGAGGTGGCCCCGCTCTGGGGTGGAGGGTGCTGCTGGAGGAGGAGAGACGTCTGCTTGCTGGCTGGGCCACACCATCCTGCTGGACCTCAGTGTCACATTAACCACTGCCGGGGTGACAAAGGCAGCCCAAACCTGCAGCTGCCTGCCCTTACCCAGAGCTTAATCATTTTTCAATTGAGAGAACGAATGCCACAACATGTAATTATTCATCTTTTGTGTTGTTAGCTACAGCTCCCTGCACTGTGCCAAATCACACAGTTTCAGACCGGTTTGGTGGTTGGAACCTTATCAACAGCCCCATCTTCCCACTCCTCTCCCTGCCCTCCCCCTAAACCACCAAGGCATCCCCCTGCCCAGTCCCCAGTGAGGGGCTTCAAGGGGCTGGGTGGGATCAGCGCACAGCATGGGAAAGCCTCGGGGGTGGTGAGAGCAAGCCCTCAGGGTGGCAAGCAGCCAGTGGGCTCCAAACAATGATGCCACCAAGGCACTGGGCTGTCCCAGCAGGTCCCGGATGAGGAGGGGCCCCAGGAGCACCGTGTACCGTGCAGGGAACGTGCCATGCCAACTCCTGGAGTAGCTCCTGCCAGCCATGCCGTAGCAGCACCAAGGATGCTAGCAGTGTCCCAGCAAAAAAAACCAAGCCAACCAACCAACCAACATAACAAGCCAACAAAGGAAAAAACCAAACGACACCAAAAATATGCCTTACTCAACAGCAGACTGCAGCTGCTGCCACCAGGAAGAGCCCAGGCCCCAGCACAAGCCACTTTCACCTCTGGTTTTAGCCCTAAAAAGGTGCATTTCTCCAACAGATTATTTATACATTCCCTGCCTCGAGCAAGAAGATGCCCATGCAATGCCAGGAGTGCTGTCGGTGCTGCCACCGTGTCTTTCAGCTCTCGCAGGACCAGGAGCTGCTGTAGGACACCACTCACTTCTGTGCCTTCACAGGGGGCAGACCCAATCCCAAGAGCATCTGGTGGCCATCACAGCATCACCCCTGTCTTTGATGAGCTGTGCTTGGGAGAACTGCCCACTTCAGTAATTTTCCAGGTGAGTTGAAGGACCAGCAGGTGCTGAGCCCATGCAGACAAAGGTGTAAGAGCAGCCAGGAGCAGGGATGGGGTGCCCAAGCCTCCTACAGACATAGAGCATCTCTGCAGAGCCACAGCATTGCAGAAACCCTTCCATTCTTTCCTTGTGCTGGGCCAAGGCTGAGAGATTCCCTATGGAAATACAGTCCATTAGATGATGCTTATTAATGGGACACTTGACTTCAAGAAGTCTTTGGAACTACTCAATTAATATAAACAATGCTTAATTTAATTTGTTTTTCCAACTATCACTCATATTTAAGTGCACTATTCACTATGGAATTGTAATTTTCACTTCTAAGTGATATTGGTTCAGAGCATCTCCTGCTTCATGAGCTATGCTTATAATTTGACTTTTGGTTTGTCAGGAAGTCACTGGGGTTACACAGAAGTTGCATTTGGCCCAGGTGATACCTTTTTTTTTTTTTTTTTTAATCATCCTGTATTTAGCAGCCTGGTCATGGGTGTTGTCTCCCAGAGTTGGGGAACAACCGCACAGAAAGCCGAGGCCAGATTTACACAGAGGGTTTTATCTTTGAATATGTTTCTAAACATTTCTTTGAATATTGTTCTAAACAATAACATCTGACATTGTTTAAACCAGGAATGAACAAATACTTGTACTTTAAATTATAGATGTATACATCTTCCCTCCTGTGCAGGAGTAAAAATTCAGAGGTGCTATAAATAGCAACATTCCTAAAATCACATCCAGAGAAAGTTGTGTTATAACAAAACTTGGCTTGTCTTTAGTGGTATCAGGTTTTACTACTTTTTGAAGAAGTCTAAAAAAGATCTTTGACAGCTGCTACTGTCAGACAGGGGTATTTTTGCTGCTGGAACCATGACATTTAACAGATGGAAAAGCAGATAATGTAATAATATAGCGTTCACAAGTAACATTTCAGAAGTAGTAGTCATGGTCTTTAAATAAAACTGGGCAAAGCAGAGCTGAGTCAACTTCAATCTTGGATCAAAGGAAGCTCCACAGTTCCTTCAGCTTTGACAATGTCAAAAAACGTTCCTCAAAAATTAACAGGATGAAAATTTAAACCCCACAAGTGGAAAGACACGTCGGTGCCTGTGAGTTCTCCAGAGAGAGTGGTGGTGCAGAAACTGCAAAGACCTCACAGGCAGGTGGGCACCAGTTGCTCCATGCTGGCTGACCGGGACCACCGGGACTCCATCGGCAAGGCCACCCAGCAGCTCTCCTCATCGCTTCCAAAATCTGGCAGGAATTGTGAGGAGCTCCCGGTTGGTGGGCAGGTAGTCCCAGTCACTGCAGCATCTCAGGAAGCCCAAGGTCCTTATCCTCACAGCAACTTCTCCCACTTTAACCTATGCAGAAGAGCATACTACATCAAGTGAGAAGAACACAGCAGTACCACCCCCTCAGAGAGAAAGCTTTTAGTTTACGCTTCATAAAGATAACACATCACAAGAGCATCGCTTGTTTCCCTGCCAAACATGGAGACCAAATAAAGCATCAGCAAAACCCCACTTTGCTGGGCTGGGTGAGGCACCGGTTGTTTCATCTTTGGCATGTTGATACAAATACATGCTGGATCCAGCTTGCCTTTTGAAATAACAACTCGCTCAATCTTCATTGTGGGACTAAATGAATCAACAACCCTTCAGAGTAGTAGCAACAGGCTCCATCAGGAGCTATGTAGATACCAGCCCACTGGAAATCATTGTAGCACGTCAACATATTTGGTGTGATTGCTGCAGGGTAGGATGAGCTTCTCGTGCCAAATCCAAATGTTATCTAACCCCTGGCACCTCTTCTAATCAATGTTTGGCTTTACTCGCTGGAAGCTCATTGCACTTCAACTCCTGCTGCAAATGATGAGAAGGGACAGAGGGCAAGAGAAGAGAGAGAAGTGAATTGTCATCCATCGGAGACTCCTGTCTGGTCACTCTCAGCAGTCATTTGGGCTTAAATTCCTTAAGATATGAAGGTGTCACCTCTTCCTACTCCTTTAAGCTTCCTATTGCCTCATGTCCAGGCCCTGGATGCCAGTACCTGGTCCCTCTGCACTGGGAATCTCCCAAGACCCTTTGCATCCCCTGAAACTCCCTCGTGTCAATCAATCTGTGATCTCTGGCCCATTTGAACCACTCACACCGGACACAAAGGTATTGGGATTCACAAATCCTCAAGCTGCTTTGCGAAGCCTCTGAGACTCAGCCATCACAAAGTGAACAGACCATGCTCAAGCTGAGGGAGCACAGCAGCCTGATTTTCCCTTCTTTACAACTGTGCCTTTACAGATGGACTCACAGCACTCTGAGAGCCACAAGCCATATTTACACTCCTGCAGAGAGAAGGAGTCATCACTACTTCACCTGAATAATACAATTTTGCTGTCTATAAAATGGGAAAAAGATGGCAGAGTCTGGTATTTTCCCAGCACTGACCAGTTGAGAAGATGAGCAGAGGTCCAGTAGTGGTGGGATATCAGGATGCTTGAGGTTTGTTGTGAAGCAGCTTTAGGGATCCTTTATCCTTCTCCAGGGAGTCCTCACCTATGCACGGGCAAGCATAAAAAATTGCATCCATGACTTACATAGCTTGAACCAGAACACAGTTTTCCCCTGGTTTCTAAATGGGATGAGGCATGTGCAGTTGTATTGCTTTTCACATGACTAGTCCCTCTTAAGTTCTGAAATCAGTCCCTCTCAATAAAACTTGGCTTAGAGGAAGAGTTCTAAAGGTGTTGCCTCACCAAGAGGTTTGGGGAAAACAGGCAGTTGGATAGAAGAAAGTCTGCTCCTGCCTCCACAGAAGGAAGGACCATAGTGCAACCTCATGCACCGATGGGGAAAGGGAGCACAAGGACTTAACAGAAGGTCCCCAGCCAGAGCTCACAGCACGTTCAGCAGAAGTTCCTCCATCCTCAAGCTTGGTTTCATTTCCGTAAATCAACGAAGCTCCTGGTGCCCATGAAGACAGAAACAGGGGCTGGAGCTTTGCTAGGTGAAGGGGTTCAGGAGTTCACACTCCTGCCTGGAACCCCTTATGTCAGGAAGGGGCTGAATGCATGTGGCAGCTCCACTCCAGTACAGAGGAGTCAACCTGAAAATAGATTGTTTCAGTTTTGCTGTTCAGAAAGCTCACCAGTTAATGGTCTAAGACTCCCAAATGATACTTTAGTTGCAAAAAAAATGACTCAGAAGCTTAGTGTCTTCTTTTGTCTAAGCATTATTCTGCAATGTTTTTAATTAATACATGCAAACAGGGTGGGTTTTGGGGGGTTTTTTTGTTTGTTTGGGGTTTTTTGGGTTTGGTTTTTTTTTTGTTATTCTTGGTATTCTGACTGTGCAAAAACCCAACCCAGGACTAAAATCTCTGCTCAACCATATTTATTTCTTTTTGTGGTTCTCTGGTCTGTGAAATTGGAGGGTTGCTTTAGGACCCAATACTGCTGGAATTTATCTGTTTAGAGAAAAGTGTGGTTTAATCCATGCTTTGAAAAACAAAGTAGAACACACAAAAAAATTACATGGACCGTGCAAAGATATTACAAAGGAGAAATTAGGACAAAACTAGGTAGGTCAAATCTGGGACATGATACGACATTGTAAATCCCTGTTTATGAGCCCAAATGTTTCCTCTTTAAAATCAACTGCTGTATCTGTTGTGGACCAGCATGCAACAGAAGCCAGCCTGCTTCAGTGGCACCTCTGGGTAAGAGGACAGTTCTCATAGAGCAGAAACTTAAGAGTCTGAAATGGGACATTGAGTGTCTTCCTTTCACAAATGCCAGCACACGTGGGACACCTTTCACAGCAAAGGGTCTACTGAAGGCAACGCAACTGTTCAGAAAGTTAAAGCTAAGCACGTGGCTGAGCAATTAGGAGTTCACAGTCTATGGACACTTTACCCCTATAAGCATAAACCCTTATGTTTCTAACTCAATTAACTCATTTATACCTGTGGGAAAATCCCAGCCCAGTATCACAGAGTGTGCTGCTCAAACAAATACACTGACATTCATAACAACTGATGCATTAACTGGGATTTGAATAGAATCATTTAAGCATTAATAACGTTTCCATCTCTGGAGGTCAAACCTTTTCACTCCCGTGCCTTTTGACACCCATTAGTAACATATTCTCAACAGAAACCTAATTAAAGCCAGTGCACCAAGCATTTGTTTGCATAAACATCAATGGAAGCTGAATATAAATTTAACCCTATGGTACAGAGAGTCTTGCACATACAAGAGATTCTTAACACTTAGGGTCAAGACCGTAGATAAACCTTCTGAGCTATTACACATACAAAATGCAATACTGCACGAGATCAACAGCGACGCTCCCAGGCCAGTATCTCATCTCCTTCCCCAGTAGCTTGAGGAGAAGAGACAAAGAGTCTCCCTAGATCAGAAGCACATCCCCAGGAGATCGCCTACCAAAACCCCAAGTGATTACTCGTGCTCAGAAACGTGACTTCCTTATTTTCATACCTATCAAAGCAAGTCAGGTAAACTAAAGGTCAGGGAAGGTAAAGTATATTTACTTAACTCCTGACCTCCACAGACATAGAACTGGTTTTTTTGGGGGGTTCTGTTGTTTTGTTTTTTCATATGAGATTTTTTTCATTTGTTTTGTTTGGGTTTTTTTGGTTTTGTGTTGCTGGGGGTTTTTTGGTTTTGTTTTTTAATAAAGAAGTGATACCATACCTGTGGTTTTGTCCTGGTTTGAGTGAGAACAGAACTAATTCTGTTCAGTGATTTTACTTTGCAGCTCAGTACCTCTAATTAACAGAAC
>JANHGN010002492.1:26109-37591 GCA_024605025.1 Megaceryle maxima
TTCTCTTTCCCTTTGGGGAGGGAAGGGGGTTAACAGAGAGCATCTGTTATAGGTCTAAGGGGCTGCCCTGACCCTAACCCGTGACAGGTTTCAACAAAGTTAATATTTAAAGCTAAAATACAGCTACTGGTGGGAACATATGAAGTGATTTGCATTTTTCTTACCCTGCATGGTGATTGTCTTACAGGGTTGTAGAGTCCTAAGTGCACAACTGGGATACTAGGGAAGGCTAGTTCAGAAAACACAGCTGTTCCTAGCACAGTTGTCTGAGATGAACATATCAGAGGCTAGCTTGAAAATTAATTTATTTCAACACAGGCAGGAGATGATGCATAGATGCATGTACCAGACAATTCAAAATAGTATATCCATGGACTGCAAAATACCACTTCTAAGTAGGCTGGAAGAAAACAGATGCTTTTGCATGCTTCAGTGAAAAAAAAACCCCACCCTTAATGTTATAAAAAGATGTATAAAAGAAGCCCAGGGACCAATTACTATTTAAAAGACAAGCAGGATGTTTTGAAGAATGGCTCAAAGCATAGAAGTGTCTAAATTCCTTATCTTCCAAAAGACCTTGAGAGTGGTAGACTATCATGACCTAATTCCTTGTTTCCAGATGGATTTTTTTTTCCTTTCTCCCCTCAACAGAAGCATGCCTAGTCCCTGCAAAGTGCAGCTATTCAAGGACAACTGCATTTTACAAAGATTTCTAGAAACCTGTGTGACTCTATATAACAAGCTGAGGAAATAACACAGCTGCTAACTCGTGACAAGTGGAAAAGTCTTCTCTGCTTACTAGCAATGTAGGAGTTGTAGCAGGTCTGAAATACAATTCACCACATGGTCTCACAAAGGGCTGCAAAAATGTGAGGGAGTGGGGGCAAGGGGGAAGTAGGATCCCTTCTTTCCAGTGATTTAAAACATGCATTAGAATTACAGGCTAGGAGAAATAATGGAATTTCCCTGCCTGCTTTTTATTATATTTTCACTTTTTGGCTCTAAGGCAATCTTGCAAGCAACAGTTGCTTTGGGCCATACCAAAGGCTGACCCTATGCTACATCAGCTAAGAGAGTGGCCAACAGTCATAACTACAGGGAAAGAGCATAAGAAATGCAACGAGTTCCAAATGACCCTTCCTCCATCAGCTTCCAATAACCAGTCATTTAGAAATTTTCATGGAGTTTACTAAACCATGGAAGAATCATAGCTGTAGGAGCAATACTTCTGCTAACTGCTACTCAGAAGAGAGTTTTCAGTTTAAAAAAAATCCAAACCAACAAAACCAAACATGTATAAATATATATAAAATATAGATCTGATCAGAGAAAGGCACCATCACATCACATAGCTGCAGCAATTGTGAACTGCAATAAACACGTGCACAAGCCATCATATGCACTAATGCAGGTGTATTTCACCAATCTGCAGTCATTACTAAGAAAAGACCCCAAAAACCAATACTGATGGCAAGTAGCCATGGTAAGGCAGCCCCAAAGCAGTGGGGAAGCCATGCTCCAGAGCCACTCGAGCCAGAGCAATTTGGCTGCTCTCCCAGAGGGAAGCATCACCCACACCACCGAGGTCAAACTGACAGCACAGATACTAGAGAAACTTCTCTCCCACGCACAAAGTTATTAAACAACAATCAGCCTAGCTGCTTATCCAGAGATTCAAAAGATCTATCGTGTAAAATAAAACCCTATTGTTCCAGGCTTTTAATAATAATTCTCTGAAAAGCATCTCTAATGATCATGACCACACAAGCTCTATGGGAGACCATACATCTTTACCCTGGGAAAAGCCACGAAGCGTTTCTTCCTGGACCCACTGATCAACTGGAAGAGCAACTTTGGTTTGGGAGACAAGCAGCTGGAGAGGGGGGAAAGGAAGAGAATATCACAAAGGTTTTCAAACCATAATTGCTGTGAAGATGTTAGAAGTATCTGCTCTCTATTTACTGCAATACATCAGCGCTCAAGGTGCTCTCGGACACAGTAAAGCCTCCAGCATCACCAGGAACACACAAAACCTTCTAACTATCCGACTCGATGGTAACTTTACTCTTGCCTTCCTCTGCCTCCTAAGAATGAATGTCCTCAGGTTTCTCTGGGTGTTCACCCTACAGCTTTTCCTAAGAGAATGAATTTCATCTCACACATCAGCACGCTGGCCTACACAAATAGAAGCAGACACGTGCAAAGTCAAGAGATACCAATTATCTGTGATTCTGGGATATTAGTGAAAAAGGCAACAGCAAAATGTTGTAGAACTTGCCTTGACCAACTGCTCTTTGACTTTTTTTTTTTTCCTCCCCTCTCAAGTACAAATAGTGCTTTAATGTTTTCCTTGAGACAAACTATTCTGATAAATGTTTAGAGTTAAAAAGAAATTCCCCGCTACAGGAATAGCTGGATGTTTAGACAGTTTAACACAGGAAACATTATACAGCCTCTTCTGCAGCACTTTGATGCAAGATCAGTTTCCTGTTCACATTGTAATTTATAGTAGTAGACACTGAGGTAGCAGCTCTGAGGGAAGCATCATGCCAAAAGAGAGGGCAGGACACTCCAAATAATACCATTCACAAAACAAGCTTTTGGGGGTTGGTTTGTTTTGATGTTTTTTTTTTTTATTATTGTTGTTTGTTTGGGTTTTTGTTTGTTTGGTTGGTTGTTTTTTGTTTTTAACATGGCAACATAAAGAATAAGAACACAGACTTCAAATTCTCCCACTTACTTGGAGTAGAATGGTTGATAAAACACCTCAGATCTTAACCCCAACCAGGAATCGATTGTATGAGGTGCTCTACAAAACAACAGTCCTTTACATGTTACAGGAGTCACCTTTTTCCTGCTTACCTTCAAAAATCCTCCACATGTGGCTATTTTTGCAGACCAAATCCCAAGCTCTGCAGGAAAGATCTGGTGTTTTCTTCACTGCTGCAGATGTTCCACATCTTCATCCAAGCCCCCTTCAGGGCCTGATTCAACTGAGTATTACACTGCCTAGTATTGCTAGTAAACATGAAAGTTAAAAACAAAACAAAATAAAAAACAACACACCCCTCCCCATGGTAACATGAAACACAGTTTCCCCATCTTCATTTTTATCTTCAGTCTGATCAGTTTTAGCTTGGATGGGTCTGTGGAAAGGAGCAAGAGTAACAGCAGCCACTCACTGCTGGCTGTAGTGCCAGGTAATGTTCACTCACCATCCAAACAGGAAACAAACACAAGTATTTTACTTCGAAGCAGCATTTTATTATCTGTTAGCTTTGTATACAGAGCTTCAGCCTAGTTAACACAAACTGTGCACTGCAGGTAGCTGGAGGGACGGGACTGCTTGCATGCTATGCCTTTGCAAAGCCACCAGCTCTAGAAAGCACCACTTTACATACTTTTTAAAACACCAAACTAACAAAGTAGTATTTGCACAAGAACATTGCATTATAATGGCAAAAAAAAAAAAAAATACCCAAAACAAAAAAACCAAACTGTGTGTAAACCTCTCCAGCATTACTCATAAATACAGCATTTACCTTGAAATGTTAGGCCATATCCCTACAAGGTCACTTGTGTTATGGGAGAGCTCTCCAAGCAAGGGTTTGCTGTCTGTGTTCATAAAAGGCAAGGCCTGTTATGAAAAACCCCCAGTCCCTTCTACAAAACTGCAACTTGGCCACTGAGCCAAGTGCTGGTTCTTCTTCGACCCAACCACAGTCCAGATATCCAAATGCAAGTTGCACTCAAGGAAGAATTTGCCCAAACCACAGCTGAACTTTATCTTTCAGACTTGTACAATATGCTCTTGGTGGTGTTCTCCAACAATTCCAAGTGGTCAAAGTTTCCCAAACTTTCCAAAGTGATCTCTGGTTATGGTCAACTGCTTTAATACCAGGGATCAGTCTTGGTCTAGAACACAAAACAGGTACCTCCTTTTGAAATTAAGACAAGCAACAGGGAGCTCGATGCTGCTGAAACCAGACAGCAGGAGCCAGATTTTTAGAGTACTAAGAAACCTACATTCCAATCTGTAATTTAAAAGTTTACATCTTAAAAACATTACCCTAGAGCTTTAAATTGCTGGGTCCTCCATTAGAGCATACTTCTTAAAGTTAAAACTTTAGTTTTTTGTGCGGTTGCTGCATCGACCCTAAACTGGATTAGTCACAGTGCTGAAAGCCCTTCATTGCTTACCATTTGATGGCCTCTTCCTCAAGTACCTTCCAGTAAGATCTGCTTGCAAATCAGAGGTTAAATATGGTCCAGACAAGCACAGACAATCAATGCATACTGTACTCTTGTAGTGGTGTAGGTTTGTTTCAGGATTTTTTTTTTCAAGTACATTAATTTCTGTTCTAAGGAGCTTGATTGAACCTGTATTTATAACTTCCCTTAAAAGTTCACCCACTTAAAATGGAGTTCTGGATTTAATTTCTCTCAGTGACACTGCAATTAAAGAGGAGTGAGCACGCTCATTTGATGTTATCTAGGGAAGCAAGAAATAAGCATAATGAACACAGCCACACTGCTCTTCTTTTGTCAACCCACCCTCAACATCCGCCCACACAACAGCAGCACAGAGTGCAATGTAGCAGCACAGAGTGCAATGTATCTCCCTGCAGCATTCACCCCACTGTGGAAATAATAAAGGTTTTTGTGCTTTTTATACTCTCAGAGCCTGACAATCCACAGTCGGACATACTCACGCACACTGATGTCTGGTCTGGGCTTCCCATCACAGCCAGGGTGTTGCTTTAATAAACTAACTACTCATTTTGAAAGCAAGATCAGCAGAAGGAAGAGAGAAGGTAAGTATGAACTGTTTCATGGACTTTGTAAACTGAGAAAACAGGTCACAATTCTGTCTGACCAAGCCTCAAGATGTAGGGAAGCTGTTCAAAGCAGAAATACTCAATGGATGCCAAGCCTGCACAGTGAGGCAGGTTTAATCCCTCTGGAGGAACTTAAAGATGGTCTCACTACGTTGCTTACATTTTGTCAGAAAGTCTCCAAGATGTATTTATCCCATTCATACTAAAAAACAATCTCATGTACTTGAAAGGAGAAAAAAAAAAAAAAAAAAAAGGGTGAAAGGAGGCAGCACAGAAAGTTTTCTTCATTACAAAGTGTTTTTCCACCAGGCAATTACTTATAGGAACTTTTGTTAACACTGGAGTTTAGGCTCTGGAACAAAGTGAATATATTGTTTACTAGCTTTGCCAGTCAATCTTCTCTTACAAAACCTCTCCCTTCCCCCTCTCCTCCTTTTCCAGCCAAGTCAGTCCCATGAATAGTTCAGGAGTTTCCTTTGTCACCAAGATCTCCTTTTCCACAAATTGTCCCTTGAATAATGCCATCTTCAATGTAGTGCCCTGAGGTATCCGTGCTCCTGCAGAGAACAGTCGAGGGGATCCGTGATGAGCGTCTCTCCTGGCTCTTATCCTCAGAGGAGCAGCAAATCATCCTTTTCATGGTACCCCACATTTCATCATCTTTGTATGAATAAATTATTGGATTCATGACAGAGTTCAACAGGGCCAGGAGAAGAAACCACCTTTTAACATTCTGAATCCCACAGTAGGTGCAGTTCAGACCATCAAGCAGTAAGACAACCAGGCCAGGGGTCCAGCAGACAACAAAAGCACCTAGAGATAAAGGAGACCAAAACAAAAAACAAAACCAAAACCCAACAAACTTCAAACTGCTAGGGGTTTGGCTTGCTGGTTTGGAGTGGGTTTTTTTGCATCTTACAGCATTATTGGGTTCATCAAAGTTCTACACAAAAATTACACGGGTAGGAGAGGAAAAAATTATACTGACAGTAGTAATATTCTATCTACTACAGCTTCTCTAACAAGCACTGAGCATGAGGCAGGGCAGCTCTCAGAAGCTTGCAGGGAGCAAAAATCCAGCTGCTCACAGCATCAGCTCAAGCACAAGTGGGAAAAAGTCATCACAACAGTGATTTGTCCACGCTGATAAATAAACAAGAGCTCTGGAGCATTAACAAGCAGAGAACTGTCCCTTTGAACATGGACTTCCTCTCCATCTCTTGTATGCTGGAGAAGATACCAGGTGGCCCGATTCTACCAGTGCCACAATACACCCCAAAGAAAAGATGGCTCTTCTGTCACTGACTCTGCAAAGCATGCTGCCCAATTCATAAAACAAGAGTTACATCATTTAAACATGTCCTGGCTGGAAGCCCCACAGCTACTGTAGGATGCACACCATGCCTGTGACACACCAGCACCGCTGGTTCCCCGGCCAGAGCAAACAACTTGGATCCAGCAAATAATGGAAATGAAAAGAGAAAAACAAAGAAACAGATGAGTTATTAAGATGAACCAAAAATGTAGCAGTCAGGGTGAAGAACTGAAGCAAAGAACAGAAGAAAAAAAAAAAAAAAAATTAAAAGGATGAGGAAGTTTAAGAGTAGTGACAGGAGAAGAGGAAAACTCCAGGAGAGACATTTCCCCAAAAGGTAGCAAGAAACTGCAGGACAAGAGCAGGAGCAGCAGGGTTCTCACGTCTCAGCTGGGAGGCAGGAATGACAACAGGCTGTGTGATGATGAAGACAGACACAAGGTGAAATAAAAGCTGGAAGAGGCCAGGTAGAGAAACAGACTCCTCTCTCATCAGCCCCTCAAAAGAGGGAGGGGGAGAAATAAGAAGAGATACTAGACATAGTGAAGATAACATGAAGTAAGCACAGAAATCACAGCTTAGAATGAAGTTCAATATTGTATTTGATTCTTCTCATGTTATTGCACATCCCACACCATAAAGGCAGGGTCGTGGGCATGACTTGGGGGGGGGAGGGGGAAACATCACGACTGAATCCAAGCCCAGGAGTGTGGCAGGAGCTCTGAACTGCCCCCATCTGCCCTCCTGCCTCCCCCCCACCCAGCACCACAGCCTTCCATCCCTCGCCTTGAGCCCCAGGAAGGAATAGCCATGTGCATGATAATACTAACTTAGCACAAGCCACAATTGCTGTCTGACATACAGAAATAGAAAATTATAACTCTGCACAACAGTGGCAGTTTGAACAATGTACTGAGGAAATTCCAGTCGCTTATAACAGGAGAGTTTCCCCTTTTTGGGGCTTTGACAAAAAAAATAATCAAACAAATAAGGATGATGGCAGCTACATGCTAAAAAGCTCTCCTGGGAGGGCTGGGATCTATTCAACAATTTTGGCAGGGAGAGCAAGTCCAGCTCATTTTTGTAAAGCCCATATCTGAGGTGTCTAATTTTGTTTTCCCATATCTGAGGTGTCCAGTCAAGCAGTGGAGGGAAACCTGGCTCTTGGCAGGACCCAGGACCTCCGGCATCCTGTTGGCCATGTGGTGCATGCAGGCTGGTTTCATCTGATGGGCAGGCCAAAATGGCATATAAAGTTATTCTTCCATTGCCCACTGGCCTCGGGAGCTGCAAGCTGCTACCACAAGACTTGTTTTCTCTGCTCAGTCTCTATACTACATGCTGGTTTGGCTCCAACATGCTGAGCAAGCAGTTGTGACACCAACTCTCTCATACAATCTGCAATGGAGAAAACACTGTACTGATTTATTGCCCAGGGGTTCACCAGCAAATCATCTGTGTTTTAACAGGCACTGGAACCAGACCACCCAGACAACACTACTGTGTCTAGTTGAGCATCTAGGTAAGTATTTGGACCGAGAGCTTTCCCTAGCCACCAAAGGTCACTGGCAAAGGCGCCAACACACCAGCTCCATGCAGGAATTAAGATGGCAATAAACCCTCCTTAGAACAAGCACAAAAAGGATTTTGACCACACGTACCACAAAGCATGCAAGGTCCAACCCTGCTTTCATGGAAATCAGCAGGAGGAAACAGATCTCAAAGCCACGTTTAACAGAAGACACAGAAAACTCTCCTTCAAACAAAACCCCAAGCTCACAAGCAGGATGAGTCTGTGAGCTCCCAGGGCATAGCCCTGTCTACCTATACATCCAAAACCATAAAAGATTTCAGTGGCAAAACTAAGGGAAGATAGAGACACCTGCAGACATCTCTCTGCACATTTCCCTCACCCTGTGACTGAAGACAAGGACAGTGGCAATGCAACGACAGTGTCAGAGTTACTGAGAAATGCTTTCGTGGGGCAGCTGCTTTGACGCCATCAAAAAATACATTGGGTTGTGTATGGAGACAAGAGAAGAGACTCACACCCTGCTCTTAGCACCACAGAGATCAAAGTGAGGCATGGCTCAGATTCACAGCCTTGCTTGGATTTTGCTATTTTTACCACAGAGCTTTCAGAGGGAACAATAGTTAAATATATACCTTCTTTGTCTTGGCCCTTTGGCGATTCTCTTGTTTGAAGACTTTTTATCCCGTAGGAGCTCCTCTCCCTGACAAAAAAGAATTTAGTTTCTGGGACTCTCTACAATTCACAGAAGTGACATAAAATATAGGCTGGCTGCTATGTGAATCAAAAGAACAGCTCTGAGTCTTCCCAGCAGATTATGGGAGATCAGGTACCGCTATGCCTCGTGGTCAGTTTGAGGATTATCCACTAGATTTAAACCCAGATTTTCTGATAGATTACATGAATTAAATCCTGTCTACCTGGAAGCACCACTGATACTTTGGCAGTATCACGTTGCAGAACTGCACATCAAAGCTGGCCCCAAGCATGTCAACGCCGAGGAAAAGTTAAAGTGCAGTAGTAGCTTCCAGTTGCCTTTGCCACATGTGCACCAGAGTTAAAACAGCAAGTTACCAATTAAACTATAAATTCACTAAAACTGAAAATCATCTGCCCCGAAGTTGCTATTTCAGCAGGAATCTCGCTACCAAGGTTCAGATGAGCTACCACATACTGCCCAAAAACCACATACCCACACACCTGCAGTCACACTTCTTCAGAGCCATGGGCACAGGTTTAGCCAGGGTTAAGCCACAGGGTCAGTCTTAAGAGGACTTTAGCCCCTTTTTCTAGGTTTCCCATCTTCTAGTTTCAACCAGGTAGCTTCCTATGGTTTAGCATTCCAAAGGGAAAGCCATTTCGGGTGTTCCTAAACTGTGATAGATCAACCCCTAGCTTTCTATGATTTCAAGGGTTATGATAGAACCAGGTTGATGATAGATACTTGAGTTCCAGCCTCTGGAAGAGGCCATCCAAGCCCAACAAAGAGTGGTACAAAAAGCCACCTGCGACTGTGGTCACCACAAACCCATGAAGTCAACCTGAAACACAGATTTCCCCCACTCTTAACTGGAGGACCACAGAAGAATGCACCCAGAGAGGACAGTAATGGGGGTTTTTTACTGGAGGGACAGCTGGCCACATGCCCAGCTTTCCCAGAAAGAGAAATGGAGGCAGATGGGAGGAGCAGCACACTACCAGCACCCAGATGTGTGGAACCTCCTCCTGCACAGCAGCAGGACTTTGGCCTGAACCTCCCATAAAACCAACAGAGCAGACTAACGAAAACTCTGGTTCTCATCATACTTCATCCAGCCACAGAGCATCTTGGAACTGCTTTTAGTTAAGGCCAGATTAAGCCTGTACTCTAAAGCATCTTCAGATATTTTGGAAGAAGCCATTAAAAATAACAGTCTTTGGCAAAATCCACAGGCTGCATATAGCAGCTATAAGTTGTTGCGTCAGTGAATGGAAATGAAGTTTTAGAAGTATCCATTTCATTACTTAGTGACTCCTTTGGTTATCAGAAAGACCAGAAAATGTGGTTATTCAGTTCCTAATATATTTTGCACACTGTACTTGAATAACTTGGCCAGGAAGGCACTTTTCAAACAGCTAAAAAAATAATAATAAAATTCATTCCTAGAAAGAAAGATTTAGGGAAAAAAAGAAACCAAAAAAAACCCCAAAAAACAACCAACCCAAACCTCTCAGAGTCAAAATTTGAAGAGTTAATACAAAGGAATGTGTCAAGACACATTTCCTCTAACACAGGAGGTTGGAGTAGATCTTGCACCCAGCAACACATTTGACTTCTTTAGAAGCAGGCTCTGTTTTGGTTTTGTTTCTGACTGACCAAGTAAATACACAAAATTATGATCTCTAAAGTAGCACTCAGGTTTTCTAAGTTAAATTTGCCTGGCTCAGCACACAATATCATTAAATGCTTTGCCTGAATTATAGCTTAATCTGGTGGCTGAAAAGCCATATCCTGTGAGTAAGAGAAAGCTAATGCTGATCTTTAAATCAACCCATATTCCTAAGACCTCTCTCCCTAACAAAAGAAAGAAGTTGAAAATGAAGTTTAGCGTGGGATTTATTTCCACACAGCATCTTGGCTGAGGCGAGCACTGATGACCATGGTAAAGGACTGCCAGGGATTAGCAAATGGCAACCACCATCATTCTCCTTCTAAGTCCCCCACCAGCCAGCTGGGTGGCCTCACCAGAGCAGATGCCACCTCTCTGCTCTGACCTGCAAATGGGGATGGGTGGCACCGAGAGCTCAGTGTTATTCCAACACTCGCTCGGCACCATCCAACTTTGGTTTATAAACTAAAGTAAAAATATCTATATAAACAGAGCCATAAATTAGATAAAGGCTCTGCACGTTGATTTATTTGCATGATTTCCCAGAAAGCAGCCTGCAGTTCTGCCTTGCATAGAAATGCTTGGCCAACTGATTGCTTTTTGCCTTTTTCCAACGCAGTGTTTAACTAAAGTCCACCTGGTGATGCTTATGCTTTAGGGTACCATCATGTTTGGAGAAATTCAGAGATTTTCTGCAGGGGTTTGCTTCTCCCAGTTGGATGGTTTAAGTTTCACTGCATGAGAGCTTCAGGGGGAGCATAAGATCTAATCTTGCTCCTTCAAGGTGGTGGTGGGGGAGGGGGGACAGGAACAACCACCACATTGTCTCTCTAAGGTGCTATGAAACCAAAGGGAAAAAAGGAAGGACAACTGGGGAGAGATTTAGAAGGGAAAGGCTCTGTTGGTGGACAAGGCAACTTCAGAAGATGCAGGAGGATAAGTGAGAATCTTGTACTTGTTCAAACCATCAGTCTACTTTCATTTCCCAAGTCAGGTATTGTAAAATTTAACCGATCTCAGTTTCTAAAGCAATTTAAGACATCATTTAGTAGACAAAGGTGTTATATGTACTATGGCACTATTATTAAAAAGAGAGAAGAAAGAGAACTGGATACTACGCAAACAGCCTCCATAGGCAACAAAAAGAAAGCATCCTCAGCCTAAACTTCCTACCTCCTTCTCCCTGAGCTCTCTAGTACTGCCACGCTGCAGTACCACGCAGCTCTGTCCCATGTATACATAGAAACATGGAACTGTCTGGGTTGGAAGGGACCTGTAGAGTTCATCTAGTCCAACACCCTGGCTGAGAGCAGGGACATCTTCAACTAGAGCAGGTTGCTCAGAGCTCTGAGAAGCCCCACCTTGAATGTCTCCAGGGATGGGGCCTCAACCACCTCCCTGGGCAACCTGTTCCAGTGCTCCACCACCC
>JANHGN010002492.1:37691-48152 GCA_024605025.1 Megaceryle maxima
CCCCCTGATCATCCTTGTGGCCTCCTCTGGACCCGCTCCATCAGGTCCATGTCCTTCCTGTGCTGAGGGCTCCAGAGATGGACAGACTATTCTAGGTGACCTCTCACCAGAGCAGAGTAGAGCAGTAGAATCACCTCTCTCAATCTGCTGGCCTACATGGACACCTGCTTTCCTGTGCTGGCCCATACAACATCAGAAGAATCATCAGAGCAGTAAAGCTGTAGTTGTGGTTTTAGAGTCCCACCACCACCTGAGGCCAGCTTCGCAAGTGTGCCAGTGTCCCCCCAGTTCCACCCACAGCAAGCTGAACAAGCCGTGCTCACATGATGCCTGGCTTCCACAAAAAACATCTTGCTCAGATTCAAGTCTTCCCATGGAAAATTAACTGCTATGGGTAATATTTTGTTCCAACGATCAATTGTCTGCTTTGTGCACCTCTTATTTAATAAGCAGCTACATCACAGCTAGCTGATAAAGTGATCTGAGCTGCCCAAATATCAACAGTGTCTCTAGAGCAGAATCCAGGTCAAATCTCATGTAATGATCTAGGGATGCAAGGCCATACTCTATCACCATCTGAAAGTATTTTGCACTCTTGCAGTCTTCACAGAATGAGGCCGAATTCTCCCATTACAAAGCGAATCTCTGACATAAATCAGAGACCCACCAGGCATCCTATCCTTTCCCCAAGGAGAAGGGTTTCCAAGGGGAAGAAGTTGACGTGTTTAGATAACAGCCAAGAAAAAGAAGGGCAAAGGAGATCATGCCCATACCCATCGGATTCGTTGCCTTGTGCAGATATTAAAGAACATTATTTTGAAAGTGTTCTGTTAGGTAGCTGTGAATCTTCACAAGCATCCCTCCAAAGTGATTTTGTATTCCTGCCCCCTTCCACTGGAACAGGCTGCCCAGAGAGGTTGTGGAGTCTCCTCCTCTGGTGACTTTCCAGCCCCACCTGGCTCTGTTCCTGTGTGGGCTGCCCTGGGTGCCCCTGCTCTGGCAGGGGGGTTGGACTCAATGATCTCCAGAGGAACCTTCCAACCCCTACCATTGTATGATTCTATGATTTCACCCCACAACAAACTGTAGGTAGCTTATATTTGGTTACAAACTTCCTACCAAACACAGACACTTTTCTTGGCATTGACTGGTCCTCTACTTTCCATTTCTGCTTGGTCCAACTTCATTACCTACGGCAGGCATAAGACTAAGTGACTCCAGCACATATAAATGTGATGAGGGGTTTCTTTGAGGGGGGTTGGCTTTTTGGTTTTGTTTACTGCCAGCCTTACAGCCTACAGTTTGCAGTCTCTTACCTAAGACAGTCATGACAGTCTTCATAAGCTTCACAGGGGTCCTCCTACGGCTAATGGATCCACTAGTGTGCGACGACAAGACGTTAGTTTTCCTCTGGACGTACATGTAGATTCTTATGTAAACCACCACCATAATGAAGAAGACAACTAGATTTAAGATGCTCCAGAAGACCAGGTAACTTCTGCTGTAAATAGGTGCCAGGGATGAGCAGGCAGTAATGTCACAGAGGCAGTTCCAACCCAGGGTAGGAACAGCACCCATGAAAATAGCAATGGCCCAAATTGATATAATTAAAAAGGTGACTCTCTTCTTTGTGAGATTACTGTGGATCTTCATTCGCATTATTGACATGTGACGCTCAACAGCTATGACGAGGAGGTTCACCAGGGAAGCTGTCAGGCTGGTGTCTAGAAGACCCTGACGCAAAAACCAGCGGTTAACAGTTAATGTTTTAGACACCGGGCCGGTGTTGAACATCAAGAAGACATATGCAATTCCAGCAAAAAAGTCTGCAGCAGCTAAATTGGCCAGAAGATAGTAAAATGGAAAATGAAACTTCTTGTTCTTGACCACAGCTGCTATGACCAATGAATTTGAAATGAAAATGAAGAGGCAGAAAAATGTCCCAAAACACAGAACAACAATAAGCTTTGGCCCTGTCCATTCATCTACTGTGTCAGTGTTGGTCTTGTTATAAAAGAAGTCCATGCGCTTATCATAGTAGCATTCGTTCATCCTGGATTAAAGCCCCTGCATCCTAGGAAGAGTGGAAGGCAGGGGGAAGAAAGAAAAGAAAAGAAAACAAAACAAAGAAAGATTAAAAATCAACTATCGGTCCTTTCTTCAATCATCACACCCAATATCTTTCTTTTTCTGGGGGCAAGACAGAAACATGAGAGGTTACATAAAGATCTTAACTAAAACTTCACGTTGAGCAGAGTTGAAGCAGGAGATGACACTCTGTCCCCAGGAGGACTGCAGCTCATGATGTTTTCATGAACCTGGAATTTTCAAGAGTTGCCTCCTTACAAAAGCCCAGCACAGTCCCTTTGCACTAGTGGTCATACTGTGCAGGCAAGAGAGGGGAAGTTAAGAGGTTAAAAGTGACTATCTGGAGGTCACACAGAAAATCTGAGCAACAGCCAAGCCATTCTTGCTGTGAAATCCCACGTTTGAGCCACAGCCCCATCATTATTTCCATTTCTCAATGTATCCTGTCAGGACAGCGAAGCACAAATCTTCCATTTTACTGAATAAGCAATAAAAGGCCTATTAGGGGAAAAAATTGTTTTTTTAATTTTATATTAATAAATGTAAACATGTACATATATAAGATGCTCCAGACACACGTATTCTGAGCATGTGCCTGTTATTTGCTGCTACAGAATTGAAGTAATTGAGCTGAAAAGGGAAAAAAATGTATTTTACATATTTAACTACTGTAAAGCCAGGGATTATTTTATTGGGCTGTCGACCCAGAGCTCCATGAGGACCACACAGCCCAATTATCTTTAAAACCAAAACAGAGTTCTCTACCCAGCCACAGGATAAAGGAAGCTGTAGTTTAAAACAGCAGTAGTGCTGGGGCTTTTTTTTTTTTTCCCCCTCTTATATCCACTCAGCACTATTTTGGACACAGGGCTATTAAACATGATGGAAGGGGTAGTCTGTGTTCCAGATTACATCACATTTAGCCACTCCAGTGAGGTCAATGTCAGCTGCCTTGGCAATTTTACTGCCTTTATTATGAACCAAACTGAACTTGAACTAATTTACACTGGCAGCTCCAACAGCAATTACTGGTGGTGACCAGACCCTGCACAGGGTCTCTCAGCCTAGTAGGAAGTTTGTGTCTGATCATCACCAGCCCTCACATTTGCTCTTTGTATCTGAACGAGGTGTTTAACAATGACTTCATTAATAGCTATTATATAGTTCTAGCAAAACTTAGGAACCCAACCTCGGCACAAGATCCTAATCACATTTAATGCAACACAGCATGGTGAACCTGTGCCTGGCTCAGGAAAGAAAGGAGGAAGAATTGGGATACAAAGCTGCAGGAGAGGCAGCAATGCTAATAGCTCTTGTAAACCTCCTTGTGACCATCAGTCTACCCACTCATGGAAGCCTGAGTGGGACTGAAAAGAGGAAGAAAAAAACAAACCACCCTAGGAGTGGTTACAGGCAGGGAGATACAAAAAAAAAAAAACCCCAAAAAAACCAAAGCCCAAGTTTTTCACATCTGCAGCTAAAATTGATCACAGATAAATATCAGGTTTGCTTAGTCTATTATTATTACCCTGTGGTTACTTAACAGTTATATCTCATCTCACCAGGGACTTGGAAGCAAACGAAGCAATCCCCAGCAGGCTGGCTAACAAGCCACATTGATATTAAGGGTGTCTTCTGGGGTTGAAGATAAAAGGTTCATTTTTTGTCATTTAAGTGATACTGCTTCTATTATTTCTCTTACACAATATTTGCATTAGCTAATTAAACTTGTACTATTCCAAGTTAAATATTTTCAGCAAAGTTTGGGGGGTTGTTTTGGGGGGGCAAGGGAGGTGTTTTGTTTGGGGTTTTTTTGGTGTCATTTTTGTTTTGTTTGGGTTTTGTTTAGTAGTTTTGGTTTGGGGTTTTTTTGTTTCTTTGTTTTTAATACTTCTTTTTTTCTGATCTAGGCTCTTGGCCTTTTTTTCTTGATTCCCACCCTATATCTAATAGTCAAAGTGAAAGCAGGCTACTTGACAGTGTTGTCCATTCTATCACCCTCAAGAACCTAGGCAGCTACTTTTCTAAGTAATATTTTATAAGAGTACCCCATTCAAGTACATAATCAGAACTAAGAACAATTACTTAAGGACAAGAAGTGGAAGGAAACAAGTAAATCACCCCTTGTGCTGAAACATTACAGTGCATCCCTTCATCTGAAAATAAAAATGCATCAGTAACTCAGATGCACCATAAGGAGTCAACCAGAATTCAACATCTACCACTCCCTGTTCAGGGTGCTGTGGTGGAGCTGGACAGTCAGTCTGTCAGCTGGACAGACATGCCCCATTCTCCTGCAGGAAGTACACCAGAGTCAAATTAAGTCTGGAAGTGACCAGCAGTTCCTGAGGAGTTTGTAGGCAACAGCTATTCAGTCAGCTGAGTGCTTGCTCTTGCCCACCAAGATGGTCAAGGACTTGCTGGGCTTGACAAGAAGCTTTTACAGAACAGCCCAAAGGTCAGCAATCAGAAGGAGCATTTTGGGCAGGAATGGCAGGGACAACAAAAAAGAACCCCAACAACAAAACCAAAACCACCTGTGCAAATTATAGGGGAGGTTTTCTGAACTTGTTGTATTTTCTTATGTAATCATCTCAACAGGTGAATCTCTTTGACTTGCAGTGACAGTGAAGAGATCTGCATGTACTTTTTGAATTGCCCCTGGAGAACAAGCTTAAAGAAATACAAAATATCAGCTATGAGCTTATTCTAAATACTTCAGCTTATTGAGATATTATCATCACTTGTAGTTTGAAGGAGTACCTGAAAAAAACAAGCCAAAAATCACACATCTTGTAATACTCCACCAATTAAATCACACTACAAACACTCACTGTCACACAGCAGAGCTCAAACGACAAATGATTTTGAAAGAGATGTCTTGACGAGTTGAGGTAAGGCAGAAGGGAGTAGTAAAGCATCCAGCTGAGGTCTCAGGGCAGACTCTGGAGGTGTCCAAATGGAAGCTGGGTCAAAGCAGTAGCTGAATTGGAGCTAGTCTGCATCCCAGTCCTTCAGAGCAGAGGCTCTCTATACCAGTACAAAAAGCACTTGTCACACCAGGGTCCTTCCAGACAGTGGTTTAATTCACACCTTCATTTTATTTGAAGTCCTCCCAGCAGAACATAAGCCGTGCAGCTGTGACAGAGCTATGGAGCTGTTATCTTCCATGGTCCTGCCCCAGTCCACACCAGGCAGGACAGATGCACGATAGGATATCCCATCTTTGCTGGCATGTCACGGTTTAACGCATTGCAGGACTTTATTCTCCAGGTCTTCTCTTCTGCAGCCAAATCAGAAATGTTTATCTTAATTAGGGCAGGTTTAAACTTAATAATTAAAAAAAAGAAGAAAATAAAAATAAATGAAAACAACAACAAAATCCATCCATAAGTGTGTCATTTTACAGATTTATTAAATACACATGAATTTGAAGCATCGGGCAGAATTTTGTTTAGCAAAGTTTTAAGAATAATAGAGATCTTAGAAAATCAGCTAAACTGATCAGCCCAGCCTTATGAAGGCAACAGAGTCTTCTAGTGTCCGGAGCAGAGAGCTCCCCAGGTCTGCTACTCATGTGGTGAAGAATTGCCTTTTGCTTCAAAAGCTGCTTGATGCTTTTTGCAATTTTATGGGGAAGGCCAGCAGATAATTTCCCCAGGCTTCTTCTATGCCACTTGGTATTTTATAGCCTCTTGTATAGGCCTCCAAAAGCTTGACAGCAGTAACCACATATTGCATATTCTACAGATGGGTTGAGCTATTAGCTTGCCACAAGTAACTCGCAAGCAAATGCATCAAAACTTTGCAAGTGCCTAAAGCACACCATTGACAAAAAGGTTCTTTTCCTTATTTCAATCAATTTAATTACTGCAGTTCAACCAATAGTGGCTGCAAAGAGCAGAAACCATTGGACTGTGAAGTGCTTTTCCTCTACCACTCTGAGCAAACACAAGCTTTGAGTGGGAGAAATCATCTGTTCCAAAAATCTCAAAGGATTGGGTTCAGTTAAACTGCTTTCAAATGCAAAAGCAGGCATTAAGAATTCTTCCCAGTACAGCACATCTTGAGCTCTGTTTGTCTTAAAAACAGCTTGCATATTTGAATTGATTTTAAATTCCCCTATGTAAGTGTAACTCCTATGTCAGAATATGTTCTTCACCATTCTTAGAAGTCAAGAATGTGCATGAGTATATAGGAATGTAATTACACTAGCTACCAAAATGAAGAGTTAGTGAGATAAAAACACCTAGATAACATCTGGGACAAAAGCTTAAAGCAAGCAAACATGCTTTAATAGCTGTTATTCAATTAGAATCTCCTTTGCTTCAAGAAAGTTATTATAGAGATTTTTAGTAGAATTTAGTATCAGTTATTTAAACCAATAATTTTGCTGATTTGAACTGTGATTAAAATCACCTTTTAAGTCACTTTGTCTCAAAACTGAATTTAGCTAAACTAAATCAGCTCTAAGTTGATTAACACAGACATTTCTGAAGGAAAACTCAAATAGCATTTTAATGAGAAAGTCACTTACAAAATTTAGCCTGCAAGCCATAATGTGATTCCTGGCACACCCCATGGGTTTTCTGCCTCTTTCCCATCCATTAAAACCCAAGTTGTTTCAGTACACTGGCCACAACATTATTGAAGGGCTGATGTCTGTCTGGGGCTCTTTGATGGCTTCTGTCCTGCTCCTGTGTAAATTCCACAGGGAGGAAGCACCAGTGCCTGGGATGGCACAGGGAGATGCTGTGAGAGGATACAGGCTGAGTTTGGATTGGACTGCAAAGCCCATAGAGCAGGACTGAACGTATAGAAGGACTAGAGCAGTGAAGTGAGCTATAGCTTGAGTGAGATGCAGGGGAATATGGCCCGGGCACAACCTCAGCCTAGTTTACCACTGGTTTTCCTGAGCTGGTACAGGGATTTCTGTGCAGAAATTCAGAGTGGTTCAGCATCCAAAATGTTACACCCTGGAAAAATGGAACAGCAGAAGGGGAAGCGAAGCCGGTAGAGTCCGGGCAGGTGCGTGAGGCAGTGCAGAGAAGGGAGCGGTGCCCAGGCTTGGACTGCAAAACAGGCAGACTGCCAGCCTGTGCTGGAGCACTTAGCTCCCTGCCTCCCCTTGTCCATTAGCAAAGGTGAGGAATTAAATACAGATCTCTAAGACAGTTTGAAACTCATTGTAAAAGTTGCTCTTCCAAGAGCAGAGTTGATCGTACTGACCCATCACAGGCATTGTTGGCAGAGCAAGGAACAAGTCACTTGAAATACTTTTTACATTCAAACTTACTGCAAAGAAACATTAAGCAGCAGCAATTGCCTCTCTGCACATACTGCTCAGGCTTTTTAGATGGCTCCTAAAAGCAGCAGATGGCCACAAACAGACTATGCAGCCTTCAGCAAAGGCTCCCCCGGCAATGCTCTTGCTTAATCCCCACTGCCTGTACCACAGGCAGATGCAAACACCTTCCATCCCTTCCTCCTCTTCTGGAGAAATAAATGGTGCTGCCTTTTTTTTTTTTTAGCTACTGAAAATAATAATAATTTAAAAAATCCTCTCTCTCACCTCACTCCCAGAGGAAGGCACAGGCAGAAGAAGAGAGACGGGGCAGCGGGCAGCCAAGCTATACATACAAGTAGTACCAGTTCAGAAAGGGAATTGGTTCCTTGTTCCTCTCCACACCCTGCATACATGTATGGCCACAGAGAAAAACACAGCCAAATGATTGCACAGTAACCCAAGAAACCCATTCAGGTTACCTCAGCTTAGAAAGAAATACCAGTGCAGAAAAGGGTGTGTAACACAACAGAGGCCAAAAATGTTAATATGTAACTGTAAGAAGGAGTTTGGTGAGGTAAGGACTGTAGTTTACTTTTAATTGTCTTTAGTAGTTAATTCATATTACAACAAAACGAAACTCAGAGAAGCAAACCGCAAGGAAGCACATCAAGAAAAGAAAGTTATGCGCAAATATCTTCATCTAAACTAAAGCCTCCCCCCCAACTCTGGCTAGGGGATGCAACAGAGGCTGGCATTCATTTCACAGGTTTTACAGAGACAATTTATCTCAGAAGTAACCATTTTACATTGTGTCTTTTAAGAAAATTCTGGGGGCATTGCCTGTACTAGGAACAGCATGTTGCATGTTCCACTTTAGGGAAAATACTTTTGAAAAAGCCATTGGAAAAAAATTGGAAAACGAAATAAATTATTATTAAAAAACTCTAAGGCTCAGTGAGTAAGCTTCTAATCCAGAGACTTTATTTATTAGCAAGGGAATCTACTTCCAGTTGTGTTTGGCTAAGTTTTCTTTGTCACTTAAGTATCCCCAGTTTCACGTAATTGGCTGAACTCAAATCAAGCACTCGCAAGCAGCATTATCCCATTATCTTGGTCTTTGGTGCTTTTTGAATTAGAAGAGCAGAATGCCACATCCATTTCCACTCCAAGCCTGCTTCATCTACATAATGTTAACTGGATGGAAACTACAGCAGCACTCATACTTCCACCATGGTTCTGGTTATTAATAGCCCATTTTAATGGCATCATCTTTTAGACTGAAAAGGGAAGGGATGGGGATGAAGGGAATCAAAATGATTCTTTGGGAACTCTTACATGTCAGTGATGAAATCATCCAACGTTTTAATATTTATCATATATAACGTAAAAGAAAAAAAAAAGTATCAGACTTACAAAAAGATGTGGAACCTCAGGAGTAAATATTTAAGGTGAAGAGAGAGGAAGTACCGCTGGCTAGAGATGACAGTGCTCCATACACACAGACTGATAAGAGGCTTAAAAAAAAAAATCACTGTCGGGGCACATCAGTGTCACCCTGTGCACGTATGCAACGGTGCTGTTCCTCAGCCAGCCGCCGCAGACTGGCACAGGCAGCTGAGGTGTGAAGCACAGAGATACAGGGACACCTACACCCAGGTATCACCAAAGCTCAAGGCTCTACCTCCCAAAAATCCCTTTAGTACAAAGCTGCTCTACTGCACTAAATTGCTTTTTAAAGCTCTGATCCATTGCAAGAAGTTGTTAGGGACAGATACTAAGTAACTTACTAGTTACCACAAGCTTAGACTTCAGACTTTGGTAATTTAAGACTTTCTGAAATTATGGTTTACTAAATCTATATATGGAGTTCAAACTAAAAACTTCACTGCAAAGCTTTCATTTAGTCTCTTTTAAGTGTGGTTCTGGAAGGAGCTGGCAGGTCATCCTATAATGCAGAGGCAGACACAGCATTTAAAGTATTTAAAAGCCATTCAAACAGCCTGTACATTGTGAAACGTGCTTAGAAGAAAATACCTGTTCTTATTCTAAACTAAGTTTTCGATTTCTGCAGAACTTCCAGGTCCATTCATTGATCACTGTCAGCTCCATTTTACAGGTCAACAAATCAGCAAATCCTACAGAATGGGAATACAGAATATTTCGGCACAGGCACAACCAAGTGAACTTTTATTATTTCAGCACACAGCTGATGGGGACCTGAACCATGCCATTGCTGATTAAAACAAGCTACCTGACTGTATCTGACCTGATAACAGATATAAAGCCCTGGTTTGCAAGCAAATATTTCAGTAGAACTGGTAGAAACAGTGGGCTCCAAGAAATATTTGCTAGAGACATAGAAGTGGACCTAATAGCTTAGAAGTAGAAGAGCTTAAAAGCAGCTTAAAGTGAATTTTAAAGTAGACTCCAGGTAGGTGAATCTTTAAGACTCATTCCCAAGAGGAATATATTCTCTACGATGTCAAACCCTATACTTCAGAGATTATTTCATTGGCTGGTAGCATAAAGACTATATCAGAGGATGTACCAAAACATTTAACAGTCACAGTAGCACAAGAGGATAACAACATGAGCAGTTCAACTTGCCTGAAGCTATAGTCTGACATTCTGCAAAAAGCCAAATCCATCTTTCAGCTTTACTTGCTAATAAGAGCTGCTGCTTCTTTACTGATTATGCAAATCTGTTTGGTTTTCACTAAATTTTCTTAAGGATTTTGCTTGGTTGGTTGAATTTCACTTCATTTTCCAGTACAGATTATCTTAGTGAAATCAGATTTTTGTTCAACTGGGTTTGAGTTCTGCTTCCTACTGCACCTCTTAGAAGACCATCAAAACATGCAAGAAACCACATACTCCAAACAGCTTAAAGAGCAAAGCCACCACAACACACCTTACCAAACCATAACCAAAAATGCCTTTTAAGCTTCATATTATAGAAAGGAGAACAGACCTACCTACATGACCTCTGGAAACAAAGGTACAGCAGTAGATTAAATTTCTGTGGCAACAACTATTACTTGAAGAATCAGACACGAATAATTTAAGAGAAAACCGATGCATATTGT
>JANHGN010002495.1:0-39767 GCA_024605025.1 Megaceryle maxima
TTCCGTTTCCTTGCTGGGTGGGTCTCATTTCCCTACTGGCTGGGTCTCCGGTTCCGTCCTGGGGGGGTCCCAGTTCCGTACTGGGGGGGTCTCAGTTCCGTACTGGGAGGGATCCCAGTTCCGTACTGAGGGGCTCCCAGCCCCATACTGGGGGGGTCTCAGTTCCATACTGAGGGGGTCCCAGTGCCATACTGGGGGTCCCAGCCCCATACTGGGAGGCTCCCAGCCCCATACTACTTCTCCAAACAGCAAAACACAAGATACAGCATAAAACTTCACATCCTACAGAATCATAGATAAGAAAGCTAAGAGAGACCCAAACAGGTAATCTATGTACCATCCCCAAATAAAGACCTGTAGCTTTATCACTTCAAGCTACATTTGTGAAACAAACCTTAAATACTTCAAGTGAGATTTCATTGTTTTCATACCCCTTATATTCCAGTGCTTCACTATGGAAAAGCTTTCCCTAACATCTAACCTTAAACCAATCTATTACTGTTTGTCACTTTCTGCAGTATCCATAAGTTTTTCAGTACAGCGAAACTTGTGATGCATTTTAAGCCCTTACAAACAGTAAGTTCACTCCTCTGAGAACACACCAACAGACCAAAACATTGAGATGAGGTCCTAGCTCCACTTAACTGCCTGAAAACAGACACTGCACAATGCTCACTGATACTGCACACTACATATCTGGCATAGTGGAAAATATAGGTTGGCACCTTAGTTTAAATACTCTGCATCTTCAAAATCATATATGGTTCAAAGACAGGGACTTTCTTGTCCTGGCACCACTGAAAAGCTGTTTCTTTTCTGATCGTGGAATATTCAAAAATAAGATTTTCCAGGTTGCCCCTAACTTTAAAGTTAAGGAGGGAAAGCCAGAAAACTTTCCAGCAGGTGCTACAAAGCCTCCCTCACACCAGTAGCCAACCTATGTCAAGACCAAGGGGACTGATGCCACCTAGGCCGCTAGCTGTGAAAACCACCTTTCCCCCAAACCAAAACAAAACCAGCCAAGACACAAGACTTAGCGCATGCAAACGGTCGACAGCCACCCCCTGACAGCCCACCTCCCCTCCTGCCCTGCCACACACCATCTTTGCCGCCCCAGAGGCCCCACGCCCCAGGCAACTGCCACGTTCCAGCACAGACACTCTCCCACCAGTGAGCCACATTGCTCCACACGCTTCCAGCCGGAGCAATAGCCGAGGGGATGCGCCCCACCTCAGCACCCGTGTACTCACCTTCAGAGACCTCAAACTCAGCTGCTCCATTGAGCTGGTAGAGGCACCAGTCAACCGCGCTCTCACCTGGGGGGCCGCCAACTGGGCAGGGAAGAAAGGCACCGTCAGTCGGGACACCCATAGCCGGCCCGCGGCGAGTGAGAGGTCTGAGGAAGGGAGAAGGAAAAGACAGCAGGGGAGGGGAGAGGCAGAGAAGGAGAAGTCGGGAGGAGAGATAGAGGGGGCAGAGGAAAGAACAGAGGGATGAGAGGGCACGAGGGAAGGCCGGGGGAGGGGGAGCGTTTCAAGATACCCTGCTTATGGGACATGGGTGTTGCCCTCCGAAAGGCGACCCGTGCTCTGAACTGTTACTTGCTTTGCTCCCAGCGCCGGTAGCTCGGGGCGCCTCCTCCTTCTCCCAGCGGAGCGGGCGGCGCAGGCAGCCGACACTGCCTCGGGGCGCTCAGGGAGCCGGGGGAGGGAGGACGGGAAGCAGGGAAGGCTCCGCCCGGAGCTCCCGGCGGAGGCGGCGCAGCCTCGCCAGGACCCGCCGCGCCCGGCACCGCCGGCCCTGCCAGCCCCGCTGCGGCCCCAACAGGTGTGAGCGGGCGCGGTGCGGCCCCGGCACAGCGGCGGGGGCTCGGGGGCTGCTGCCGAGGGCGCCCGCAGCGGGGCACCGTGGGGCCGGGCGACCGGTCTGCCTGAGCCGAGCTCCGGCCGCGGCGGCGGGATGCGGTGCCCCAAGCCTGGCCTTCCTGTCGGCCTCCCTCCTGGTGTTGGCTCAACTTCAGTCGCGAGCGGGGAGTCAGGTGCTCCCGGCCGGGCCGTGCCCCTCCACACCGCCTCAGCCACGCGTGCCAGTGGCGTGGCCAGGCTGGCGTCCGCGGGTGCCAGTCCCGCTGCCCCAGGAGCCTGGACACACCGGCCCCTGGAGAGCACCACACACCAGGGCCTCACCAGTGTTACCCATGCTGGTGTCCCTACAGCCTTTCCCAGCTCACCACAAGCACCAGCAGCTCTGTTCTCTTCACAACGTTCACCTCAGTCCTCCTACCACCCCTACCCCATGTGAGCTGTTTTGCAGATAAAGGCTGCAAATGCCGTGTAAATTGTCAGGTTTTATATACGCCCAAATCACTGCAAGGCAGGAGAGTGGTTTTCATCTGGTCTGTGGACCCCTGTGGATCTGCAAACCATCTTTAAATGGTAAGTAAGAAAGCAAACCTATCATCAAGTAAGCTTAAGTGCTCTGTGTAGTGACCTTTGCCACCACTGGAAAATGTTTAGAACAGCAAATTTTTAAAACACTGAAACATTCAGCTACAGCGAACGTATGTTAATAAATGCCTTAATTCTTACAGACATCCATCCCAAAAACATGACAGGAGGGAAATGCAAAGGTATGTTAATTGTTCTGTTCACCAGGTGGATTTCTTGATATTTATTCTCACACGACTGTGACTGCTTAGCTTATAGCTAGCAGCATCCTGCCTACATCTTCCCTCTTTTTGAGGTGATGGTGTCAGAGGCCTGTGTATAGCACAGCTCTTGTCAAAGAGAGCAAGCACACACAGTATGGGCAAATGAGTAGAGTTTAAGCTACAATACAGGAAGACAATAATCAAGCCATACTAAGAGATTAGGAGCCAACAAGAGGTTAAAATATCAATGTAGGCAGTTGTCATGGCACAGTTACACTGGCTCCTGCATCTAGTTTTGTGCTGTTTGTGAAACAATATGCAAACGGGGGGGGGGAAGAATGATTTTTGGCATTAATTCTACTTGGTATACCTACATTCATCCCTTTTTGCAGCCAGTGAAGACCTTCCTGATGCCTTTAGGTGTGTAAACTGTGGGCAGTTTGATTCAGTTTTTCCAAATAAAAGTATTCTGTTCAAATAGTTATATTCTTCTCCACTGCATCCAAGACAGGGTCACACGGTGGCCTTTGTGAAAGCATAAGGAAGACAATCACACTTTCTGAAAGAAATAGGTTTTAAATGCAAGCAACATTCTGCAAACATTCTCAGCTCCTTTTAGAAACAAAGCAGAATGCCAACACTTAAGCTTTCCTGGGAACTTCACCTAAATTACAAAGATCATAATGCCTTCTGAGGTAAAAGCACACCAGCTCATTTAGACGGTGTGTGTGTATATATATCCCTAAGCCATATGTTCGCTGGATGTGCACTAGTTTTCTTGGAACTGAAAAGGTTTAAGCTGATGATTTGAGGAGAAAAGAGTGTCATAGAGCTGTATTAAAGTAAAGCTTCATCCAGCTGTTTACAGTGATACCAACTCCCCCTACAAATTACCTACAGACTGTGATTGCTCTTCAACATATCATCATAAATAAAGTTAACGTTAGCATTCCGATATTAGCCTCCTCTTTTTGGAGAAAACTAGTCCACCTTACTAATAACAGCCCTGTTCTGCGAGAAACCATTCATTGTAGATTTCATTTTTATAAAAGTAGCAATTTTATGCTGTTCAGTGTTACTTACATAGCATTTTTCGTTAAGGACTTCAAACTTATACAAATTTATACGTCAAAAAACTCACCATATATGTAGTGCAACATGTCTTTTTCTCTTTCTTTCTTTCTTTCTTTCTTTCTTTCTTTCTTTCTCTCTCTCTCTCTTTCTTTCTTTCTTTCTCTCTTTCTCTCTCTCTTTCTCTCTCTCTCTCATAAGAGGATAGATGCAAATCACTTTTACAAGTGTGTGGTCTGTCTCTACAACTATCTTGAATATCGAGATCGGTTAGTTTGCACCCAAGTGCCAGCTATTCCAGTATTAATTCATCTCTACTTTTATCAGTGGAACTCTGTAAATGGACACTCTTAAGCTATCTGAGATCATTTCCTTCAGAGAGATGACTGGTTTAACTAGGTTTGGAAACTAGTAATGCTAAATCAACGTATGCACTTGAAGGTGGGAGCAGGTACCACCTTCATCTTTCTGCACTGCTGGAAATGAGCCAAGAGTTTAGTGTGATGTTTTATTGGTGGTTTTGTTTGTTTGTTTGTTTGGCTTTTGTTTTTGTTTTGGGTTTTTGTTTGTTTGTTGTTTGGTTTTTGTCATTTAATAAAACAAATTCTAAAACAAATGTAAATAGAATCAGGTAAATGACATAAAATTTAAATTTGCTACAACTTCAAAACTTCAAAGATGCAGACAGTAATCTGTAATGAACTATTATACCCTGAAATAAAGAACTTTCATTCAATTCAAAATAATTTCCTCAAAAAAAACCTTAAGGATTTATAGCTGTCCAAGACACAGAGCTGAACATCTCTCTGAGCAATCTAGTTTTTATAAGAAAACCAGTCACAGAGTTATTACCAAGAGCCACTAGAATCACCCTGGGGCTGTGGTTTTAACTGTCTCTTGCACCCTGCTGTAGGCATCTCAAATCCCCACCTGGAGCGCTGTGTTCAGCTCTGGGGCCCCCAATGTAAGAAAGGTATGAACCTACTCAAGCAGGTCCAGAGGAGGGCCCTGGAGATGGTCAGGGCCTGCAGCACCTCCCTGGCGAAGAAAGGCTGAGAGAGTTCAGCATGGAGAAGGCTCCGGGGAGACCTTATAGCAGCCTTCCAGTACTCAGAGGGAGCCTAGAGGAAAGCTGGAGAGGGACTCTATCAGGGAGTGTAGTGGTAGGATGAGGGGTAATGGCTTTAAACTGAAAGGGCATAGATTTAGATTAGATATTTGGAAGAAATTCCTTACAGCAAGAGCGGTGAAACACTGAAACAGGCTACCCAGAGAAGTTGTGGATGTCCCATCTGTGGAAATGTTCAAGACCAGGTTGGATCGGGCTTTGAGTAACCTGGTCTAGTGGGAGGTGCCCATGGCAGGGGATTGGAACTAGATCATCTTCAAGGTCCCTTCCAACCCAAACCATTCTAGGATTCTGTGCATACCCGCGGGGCCGCTCGGCGCTAACACAAACTCAGCCCCTCGCACCTCAAAATCCTCTCGTTTAAAGGCAAACCGCGGTAGCTTTTTTTTATTGTATTTCAACCAGGCGCCTCCGCGCTGCGGCGTTGCAGAGGCCCCTGTGCCCGCCCCGCGGCCGGGAGGCGGCGCCGGGGCGGCGGGACGCGGAAGCGCGGCGGGAGCCCGCGGAGCCGCCATGCGCCCACCGCTCCTCTTGCTCCTGCTCTGCAGCCCCCTCCTCCCGCGAGCCGATGGCCGGGGGGGGCTGCGGGCCTTCGTGGTCGCCCACAGCCACATGGACGTCGGCTGGGTTTACACGGTGCAGGTGCGGAGCGAGGCCGGCCGGGGTGGATGACGGCGCGGCCGCCGGGGTAGGGCTGGGCTTGTCGGCTGCTGGGGCTGAGCGTCTCCGCTACCCGGCCTCGGCTTGGTCCTCCGGGCGCCTGCACGCTTGCAAAACTCCCCGGAGGCGTGTAACGCGGGCGGCGGGGGGACGTCTGTCTGCTCCTGGCCCGACACCCGCCTGCCCGCCCGCCCTCAGGGAAACGAGTAAGGTGTATCTCCTGCTCTGAGTTTGGCCTGGAGTCCGTGTGCTCCATCACCTACTGTGTCGGCATCCCGGCTCTCCTCTGGAGATGACGAACTGTGCCCGTGGGTTTCGGGTTTGTGTTTGCCTGTCTTCTGCAGGATGCTCCTGATGCATTTTTGTGTTTTGTTTTTTGTTCTTAAGGAAACTCTTCTGTTTGTTTGATGGTGTGCATTGATTATGTGGCAGATTCTCTGTGTTGTTTTGTTTATTTTGTCACTAAGCAAAATCCCAGAAAACCTTTTTGTCCTGTCTTCAAGAGGAGAGCAGGATCCCGGGTCCCCGATGCTGGGGTGGGCTTGGAGCCTAGCGCCAGCCAAGTGTAGTAACAAAGTGATTTTTGCTAAATACAGGAGATGCAGAGTAAAATAAATCAGCAAATTAAATGCCTTTTGTATTTGTTAGTCGAATCCCGAATTCTTTATTAGTACAAGTCTCTTTCCTTAATGTGAAAGAGGGTGTGGATGCTTTGCTCACTGGAGTGAAATGGCAGCAGTCGTTTCAGAGTAACTAATGAAAAAATGTCTTAGGAAGAAGTGTCAGCTATGCACGATTTTTTTCCTTTTTTAAGGAAAGATTAGTGAATTTCTCCTTTAAAACTTCAGAAGTTGCATAAGAGAGCACAAAGCTAATTTTTATTTTGGGTCAATTAGTGGTCTCATCCAAGAGAAAGGAAATGATGTTTGTTTTTTTGTTTTTTCTTTTTTCAAAATGCAATTGCTTGAAGTTCCTCTGGTATTAAATCACAAGCATGAACAATTCCTTAATCAAAAATCTCAGAGGTTACCTGTGGATCATTTCAAATGCTTCTGTAGTAAAGTGAAACCTGAATGTGATTCTGGAATACTAATGTGATTCCAACCTATTTTACGGTTTTGCTTTGCTCAGTTACTAGGTTTCACTCACAATTGGTTTTAGTATTTCATTTCTCCATTTACAATATGAAAAATAAGCATTTTGTATATTATACTGAAACAGCAGTCTTCATTGTGTGCTGGAAATTGTAGTTTTGATGTACCATTACAGTGCTGAACAAGAAAACTTTCAAAAGCTATCTGTTGCAATCTGATAATGACAGTGGTACCATAAATTGAAATGTGGTATCTCACTGACTTACCTTACTGTAGTTGTGAAAGACACCTCAGCATTGTCTAGAATGCAGTACAGAACAGTTTTTAATGTGAGGATGTATTTTTTTGTAACTAATTGCCAGTGAAAATTGAAAATTCCTTACCAATCATTTGAGCGTGCCAGTGTTAATTATTTGTAAAACTTAAAAGGTGTTCTCTCAGTTTAAGTTTCACATGGTATTAAGCATCTAATCATAACCTTCATTTTACAAAACCCTTAAGAACTGATGGAGAAATCACTGAATGAGTAATTCTTAAGATAAGTGCCACAGTATTTCAACCATTCATCCTATACTCAAATTTGTTTTTCCTTTCCTAGTGATGCTTCAGCTTTTTAACCAAGATTGCTGGTTTCAGCTGTGGAAAGCAAGGGCTCACAAAAAGTTAATTTCCAGTTTGGATCACATCATCCCCTTCTTATTTAAAAATGTGTGTCTGTATAGGAAACTTGCCTTAATTAAAACTATGGTTTTATATTTTATCATGCCCATTAATTTTTAGATGGGTGACAGGTGTATATGTCAATCACTTTAAGATATATGTATTGTGGTGTGCGTTCTTAAGCAAGTACCAGTAGTTTAAGTAGAAAAGTCTCATGGTTAGCATTAAAGTAACTGTACTATAACATGCAAATAATTTTGTTACAAGAAAGCACAGACATTGCAAGAAATTCTAGGATCTCCACTGTTGCCTTTGGACGTTGTGTATAAAATTAAATAAAGGGTGTAAGACTGGATCTGGTTAGCAGAAATTGTTCTGGCAAAGGTAAATGTACATGAAATATCTTCATGGGCATAACCTTAAAGTTAAGGTGATGTTGTTTATTTGATACTGTAGGTTAGTCTATAACTGTGGGATAGGTTATTTGATGACTACAACTGTCATGTTACATTTCAATAAAATCCATAGGCCTCATTCTGGAGTACAAGTTGCTTTAGGAACAACATGGGATAGACGCACAGGTTCTGGATAATTCGGTAATTCTACATCAACAGTCCTTCTAAGAGTCCTTTGCCAGTTTGGTTTTACTTTATCCTAAAGCATCAAGTGAAATGGAGTTATTTTTCATGACTGAAACTTTTGGGGCCATAGTAGTTTAATTTTTGTTGTATGTGTCACTGTACTGTACTGGCAACACATCTGCAGCACAGTCGTGCTCGTTCTGAATAAACAATTATGATCATTCAGGCCATCAGAAGAGCAGAAATGGAAGAATAAACTGTGCATGTGGGTTTTTAAACTATGTTGGTGCAAAGTCTTATAATTTATGGCATCGTTGATTTAAGGTAAGGTATGAGGGACAGGGTGAGCTGTTCCCAGTACATCAAAAAGTGTGTGTTGGTGTCTGTAGACCTTGGGGGAAACTATGCCATGATCTAGTCAGGTCCTTAGTCAGATGATGTGTTTTGGAGAAGAAGGGCCCACAGGCTGTATGTAATCAGAGAGAACTCGGGCATTCTGAGTGTACAAAGGAAGTGTGCAACAAATGTGAGGTTTTTGATCTCTCTCTTCTCAAGCCCAGTGAGTGTTCAGAACAGTCCATTTTATATAGGCAAACCAGTTTATTTTCTACTTCTTTTTTTCTTTTTTTTTTCCTTTTTCAGGAAAGCATGCATGCTTATGCAGCAAATGTCTACACATCTGTTGTAGAAGAACTAATGAAAGGAAAGCAGCGCAAATTTATTGCTGTGGAGCAGGAATTTTTTCGACTCTGGTGGGATGCAGTAGCCACAGATAGGCACAAGCAGCAGGTAAGTTGTACTAGAGTCCTGCTAACAAAGAATCTATGCTCTTCTCAGGGGCAGGGAGGGGCAGAGTACTTCACTATTTGCTTTTTACCCAGGTCTTATGTGAGCTGTCTCTGAATATGGTACTTCTTATGAAAGGACCCTAAATGTAAAGGCAGTTGCAAGAGGTTAAAACCCCAGCTAGAGATGAGAACAGTAGGTGGTACTGACCTTTACACTGAAGACTCTTTACAGTTCTTGTTTCATTGCTGATTTTTTTATCAGGGGCATGCAAGTATAAGATGGGGATGTTTCTGAAAGAGGCTGCACCAATATTTGTTAAACATCTGAAGCTCATAAACTGCTGCCTAACACTGCTCATAGGAAGCAACTTTTATTTCTTTCCAGTTAAAAAACCTGCCAAAAAACTGCCATGTGTAAACAAGGGTAATATAACAAAGAGGTGACTGTAGATTCAACAGCAGTAACTTTCTTAGGTTTGTTTATTTATAAGCTGTAATTCTTTTCAGGTTTTAGAACTTTGGTTTGAGGATTGGTTTGGTTTTTTTTCTTTTCTAGTAAAGATGTGAAATTTTATTTGCAATTTCTTCTTTACTCTGGCATGAAGCTAACATGCTGAAATTAATGCTAACATGCTGATAGCCTAGCAGCTGGTCACGTCTTGCATTGCAGTGCAAAAAATGTTTTGGACCTTAAAACCAGAGGATATACAGGTGAAACTTCCCATAGGTACTCAGAACTCCATGGTCTGTTTTGTTACCAGGGTCAAGCCAACAGCTGCATATTACTTGCAGTACATTTGAATTTGCTTAAAGTGCTAGATGTTTAAAGTGTCATATGAAAAAAGCCAGGCAAGAGGTGACTTTTTTTTTTCTTTTTAACCTAGTCCTTCACCAAATTCTGAATTTTCTTTAATGCTTAGTATTTAAATAATAGCTCACGACCTGTGTGCAGCTGATATTTGTATGAGAGGTTCCGCTGGTTATAGGCATTTGTGTGGGCATTGTGCCCATATTTGCCTATTGCAGGACAATTTTCTTGCCTGTTTTTAATAAGAAAATTGTACTGTAAATCTAGGGTAGGGGAGTTAAAGATAGCATAGGAACTACTTTGTGCAGGTCCAGAACAATACGTTAATTTTCTAAGGTTAGTTGATCTAAATTCAGGTATGTTACACTGCTGTAACCCAAATATAAAGGCCTGTGCTTCTAATATCTTTTCTGACTATTATGTGGAATCCAGAAGAGTCAATGTGCATCCCACTTGATCTCAGTAGTACAATACTAGTACATATGATTCAGGCTTTAATTTACTAGCCTAATTACTGATAATTGTTGCTTTTATGCATTTTCAGTCAGTTCTCTAGTTACTTTATAGTTGCTTCTCTGAAAATTAAAATTGCTAAAACCAAATTCATCTTCAACCTTCATGTCAAACATTTAATCTCTAATAATACTTAAGAGCTACAATGCTTGCTCCTAAGTGGCATGTTTTTAACAGCAAGTTGGAAATATTGGGCTTTGAAACTAGGTCACACTGGTTTCTGTCCTGCTTTTTCCACTTGAACTCTAGCTTTAATGATTTTCTGTAACACAGGCTTTCTGGTTTTAATTTTGTAATTTCTTTGTCTTAATTTAGTATTTTACTTGGAATACAGGATTTAATTCTAGTGTCTTTTGGAATGTCTGTTTTGGATTAGAGGGGTAGTATTAAAAACTAGTAAAAGATACAGCCTGTGTACTGAAAATGATTTTACAATTCAGACAAGAGAATAAGTAGGAGTGAAATTTATTGCAGCAGTATGCAGCCAGATATGAACCTCTTAGTTCTCAGAGCATGTTATTTCCACAGTATTTTCTTATGTGAACCATTCCAATTGCTTTACCCTGTCTTGATGTCTGTTGGGTATTTTTTAACTAGGGGAAAAAAAAAGATGTGTAGCCACTTCTATATGATTTGTAGGGGTGAGCTGATGTAAGGACAGTAGTACTTGTCCCAAGGACCGCAGATATGATCTGCTACAGTAGCAGCCTGCTGCTTGTAGTACTGCTGTGTCTGTTTTCTTGGTTCCTCTTTCCTTTTGTCCTGTTCTGGTCAGCAAAAGTGCTTGTCATTAGATTTATTTTATTTATTTTTCTAGATTCAGATTTCATTTAAATTACTTGAATTATTTTTCTTGTGTTTTCAACCTCTCAGTGGTTCCACAAAGCTTACCATTTTGGGCCATGGAAACATTTTTTTTGTGTATCTGTTTTGGACATCCATCCAAATGGGGAATAGCCACAGATTCTTTTCATGTAGGTCAAGACCAGTTCTGTGCTGACACTAGATATCAGTTATCTGGTCTCCCAGCATTCTAATCAGTTACCACAGTCGGGTGGAACTAATTTATGAATGCTGAGCCCTAAAGCATTTTCACAACATTGTGAACGAGAGAAATGATTATAATCAAAATTGACAATCTGGCATCGTATCTGAGCAGACACAGGGGCATTCACTGAAGGTTCCTGGGGAAATAAACATAATAGCTCCGGAATTGGCATCCTCCATGACAGATTAAAACAAAAAAAAAAGTTGAGATTAAAATACATATTTCTATATACTTTCTTTGTTTGAAGTCTGGGTGTCTTCAAAGTTCTACGTAGTGAAGTAATTATAATAAAAATTAAAAACTCCCTAACACATCTATAAAGGGACACAGACTATCACACCCTCCGTCTAAACACCGTCCCCTGCCACACTTCATCACAGTGCTGAAAGTTGTACTTGTCAGCATACATGTTGCTTCTAGTGACTGAAATTAAAAAAAAAAAAAAAAAAAAAAGGAAAAATGTTGAACAGGTCATAATATACTGACAGTTTTTAAACCAGGAAAAAAGAGACCAGAAATGAAGGTTAGCAGTGGTTTCCTCAGGCAGGCAAAGTAGCTACATGTGGAGTAACTATTTCTTAATAAAGCATTCTGTCTCTCACAAGTTGAGCAACCTGTCCATGCTCTGAAGGCAAGGTAGATGCATACAGAGTAGAAGGGATACGTTTGTGGTCACAGTGTGATGGCACACTCTCTCCTTCCTGGATCCCAGGGATCTCAATTTCCAAACTGTTACTGAGGTAATAGACTAAAGGAAACCCTGAGAGCCTGGCCATTCCTGCTTGCATGGCATTGCATACTACTCTCTCATCTAGCCAACCAGTGCCTTCCTTATGCCAAGACAGATGCAGCAGGAGGAAGACTTCTCTTTTAATCTTTCAGCTCTAGTTGCCTTGAGGCAGGATCCTAGGCTGCTGCCAGTGCAGTGTATGGGGACAAGTCTGATGTTTAGATAGTATAAAGGCACAGTAACAGCCCTACTGAGAAACACCAGAAGGTCAGGGTCTACCTGGCAAGTGCATCCTTTGTGCCTGCAACATGGTTTCAGTGTAAGCTGGATAAGTCAATGCACCATGCAGCTCATTAGGATGCTTTTTTTCCCCATCACCTTTTGATAGAACTTGGTACAGACAGCTTTTTATCCCACTTTTGTCCTGGATGCTTTCTTAACAAGTGTGTCTAGGTAATGTGCTGTGATCTGAAATGAATTTGCAGCTTTTTTGGATAAGATTGCAATGATGTTTGTGTTCCGTGCCTTAATTTTAATACTATAGGTCCATCAATTGCTTCAGGAGGGACGACTGGAATTTGTCATTGGAGGGCAAGTGATGCATGATGAAGCTGTGACACTTATTGATGATCAAATTTTACAGTTGACAGGTATGCATATTTGCATTTAACTTTTACTTTTCATTGTTGTGACCTTGGGAGTTTTGTTTGCTTTTCATTTCTTCACCCCAAGATTGATATTATTTTCTTAATCTTTAAGAACTGGCTAAAACATCTCTTATATTTTACTTGCTGGTGGGTTATCTGTATAATAATCTTTCCTTTAAAAAAGCCCCAAACACAACAGTTCTGCAGTGAGCAGAATGGTTACAGAAAGCTGGCATGCACTTCAATTGACGTCCGTTACAAACTCCTTTGGAGAAGAAGCCTTTTTTATGTGTGTGTCTTTGAGAGTTTAAGCTCCTGGGAAGATAGTTGTGAAATTGAGGGTTGAAACACTCTGGGAGGAAATAACTGGTAGCAATTAAGAGTGTGGGGAGGTTGCATTTTTTAGGTGAAGTCTTCTGCAGAACATGAGCCATAGAATATCACTGAGATCACCTGAACTTAGGTAGAAGACTTGCTTGATGAAGAAACCCCCATTTGTAATAATGATCAGCAGCCCCTGTTAGAAACGGGTGCATATTTCCAAGAGATTTTAATCTTCTAGGTTCGGCTTCCAGCCATTTATGTGCTACACCTCTGCATCTGATGGTTTACAGGGTCTTTTAGTATATAGGTTCAGCCTCCATCTGGTTAATGAAAAAAGAAGCAGGATAAATTATACCACCACTGTGCTGTAGATGCCTATAATATGCCATGCGGGAGTAGCATGCTTTTTTGGGGTAGGAGGGCATGTATTAGCACCAGTTGTCTGTCATTACTGATAGAAACCCTGCTCACTTCAGGGCTACACTCTGGGCAGCTTTCTACATGGGAGAGTAAAGGGTCAGAAACTTGTATCATTTGCTGAATTTGATTGTGCAGCATCACTGGCCTTGTTTTTGCTTGTCAGTGTTTGTCGGGAGCATAGAGATAGCAGCTGCTTTTGCCTCTCGGTGAGTCACCACATCACACTTTGGCCAAGAGGAGAGGGAATGAATGTGGGATTTTTTTCTCATATGACTTCTGTGTTTAAAGGTTGTTTTATGGACTTAGTACACTGAACTCAGGACTTCTCCAAAGAAAATACTAATATTGACTGAAGAGTCCTTCTGTTAAATGCAAATACAGCTTTTTATTTCATTGGAGTTAGCTGAAAAAAACACTATTTATGATTTAATATTTCATTCTGTGTATAAACATTTTTTTTTAAAAGATAATTCAAGTTTAGTCATTTCCTCAGCAGGAGCAAAAATATTAATATATTTTAAAATCCCCACTTTTCCTGAAAGCACTCTGTTCAGCTGAAGTGTGAGTACACACAAACAAAAAAATGTGTCCTTCCATTGTGTGTGGAATTCATCTTGAGAAGACAAAAGCCAGTGCAGACATTTGGGGTCTACATTTCATGTCTTCTCCTGTCTGGCCAGCTGTGTTTTGGAAGAGCCTAGCAAACTCTGCCTAAAATGTGTTTGTGTCAGAAGAGTTAAAATAAACACATTGTTTGTTTATATTTTCAGTAGCAAACACATTAAACATGGGAGAAATAAAGTGAAAAGAGAATGCCTTGCAGCCTCAGTCACTCAAACATGATATTAAAATTTTCAGTGGAGTTAGTCCTTAATGAGGAAGATATAGTTGTATATTCAAAGAGTTCTGAGCACAATTCCAGAACTATGAATGGATCTTAATAGGTCTGCACATTTGTTTTGTTTTGTTTTTTTAAATGATCATGAGAATCCTAATGCAATGCACTGGATTTGTGAATAAAATCTACTGCTTACCTGTTCTTTTTACTTCATTTAAATGTTTTATCTGAGTTTATTCTGTTGTGTGATGTTTCTGGTTTGGGTGTTTCTTTTTTTGAAATTCATTTAGATACAGAATTAACATCATTTTTAAATAACATCTTGTATCAAGATTGCTATTAACCTTTGGCTTTTTTTTTTATCCACAATTGAAGATTGTATTCATATTAGTTTTGTTTACAGGATGGCTTCCCCATCCCTTTGTCACTGATATAAGACTGAAATTCTCTGAGAATGGGTGGTATGATGTCAGCAAACACAAACTAAACTCCAGCTTGTGTTCATGAAGACTCCAACTTGACTATTAGCCTTAACCTAATCTGTATCTAAGTACTTTTTCCCAGGCCTGTCTCTATTCCTAATTCCTTTTTGCTATTCATCTTTTCTGATGTTATTAAGTTATATTTGGCATAGCAAAATAAATACTGTCCGTGTAAAACTTTCTGCTGCAAATCATTAAATTCCTAAAACTTAAATGCTTTGGTAAACAGCAACAGAGCTATCCTTTAAGTGCTTATGCATGCCTGTTTAATTTAAAAAATGAACTTATAAAAGTCTTCCTAAATTAAACAAATTTTGCTTTGCAGAAGGCCATGGATTTTTGTATGAAACTTTTGGAATCAGGCCTCAGTTTTCTTGGCACGTTGATCCTTTTGGAGCTTCAGCTACAACACCAACTCTTTTTGCTCTGGCTGGTTTTAATGCTCACCTTATTTCTCGAATTGACTATGACCTTAAGGCTGACATGCAGAAAAACAAGGTAAAAATATCCTTAGGAGTGGAGCCCATTACCAGCTTCTACTTAATCTAAACCATGACATTAAGATAATCATTTGACTTGTGCCAGAAAATGCGGGTATTTCTTCGCTAAAAGTGACATGGTGATAGCATGTGGTAATGGTGAAATATAGAGTCTGTGTAATATGATCAAGTAATGTCATTGTCTTCATGATTTATGTTTAAGGGTAAAGGATAGTCTAGCCTGGAGAACACAAAATGTGGACAGGTGGGCAAGGTGTAAGTTGACATTGAATTAGGAGTACTGGAACTAGAGGCATCTAGAATGGGTTTCAGCTTCCCCTGAGAATGTCTTCGATATGTTGGTTTTTACATAAACTGTTTTAAAGTGTTGTGTATATGTTTGGGCACAGTGGTTCTCATGCTTGGAACATTTCTTTGTGTGTGCAAAAGTGATAACACTAGCTCAGGGTGGCATTTAGTTTTTGGTTTTGGTTTTTTTTTTTGGGAATTCAGTTTTTGTTTCATGTTCTTGCCTTCTCTCACACAATGTCCCATGCACAGTAAATGTGGAGTTTTTTTCATATCACAATGTTGGATCCTGATCTGTCATCAGTTTTACACACTAAATTATGTGAAAATAAGGGACTTTCACTAATATGAGCTGGGCATTAGGCAGTTTTTATGAATCTTGTGTGAAACTCAAGTGTCTCTAAACAAGACAACGGAATTCATGTTGAATTTGTCCTGGGAATCCAGGACCTACCACCTTTGTTTGCATTGAATTGCAGTACCTGCTTTCTGCTAAAATCTTGTATGAGCTTTGACAGTTTTTTCCCAACTAATTTTTTTTTTTTTTTTTTCTTTTTCCGGTACTTGACAGTCTGGAGGCTTCCAAAACTGTAAAAGTTCTGTTTCAGTTGATTAAACATGGATTCCCACTTCCATTCTGGACTACATCTGGGTCTTTCCTAGCTTAGAGGTGTTAAGCTTCCACTGAAACGTGTCTGTGATAAGCTAGGCTTACATTTGGACTTCAGCGGTATGCTGCCAGTATGCTTGGGGTGCAATTAGCTGGTATTAAGTAAAAGCACTTGAAGTATTACAAGGGGTAAAAAGGAAGATGAGCGCTCTGAAACCTTTAAGTTGTTAATGATGGTATTTCTGCACTTTTCTTTAAGGGTAACCATTTCTTACATTTTGATTTGTTTTCCAGGAGCTTCAGTTTGTATGGCAAGGCTCTCCTTCCTTATCTGAAAGACAGGAGATCTTTACTCATGTTATGGATCAATACAGCTACTGTACCCCATCACAAATACCTTTTTCAAACAGGTCTGTAGATGTCCCAAATAGGTAGAAATATCAATCACTTCTGAGAGTTTATATCATCGGCGTTTAAGCATTGTCTTTGGCTGTGTTCTTTCAACAGTATTTCCAGGAAGCTCAGTATGACCTTGGCTAATTAAATCTTCCATGGGAGATTTTTAGCATTATATTGGGCTGACAATGTGTATATTATCTGTGTATAAATGAAGCAACTAAAATTTTCCATTTAATTTGTGAGGAGGATACAAGAGCTTTTAAAAACTTTATTTAGCTCACTGGCCTATCCAGTAAAATACCCTTTGTAAATGAAGTTTACTTGAGGAAACTTCCTCAGTGTCATGAACCTTGCTGTTTTGTCCTGTGATTCCTTTATTCTATGCCAGCAAGCAGCAGGGACTTCAAAAGTTGCACAGTGTGAAAAGAAAACTGGACAAACTTCTCTCTACCTCAACCCCCAAATAAGCACTAAAACCTAAATACTGGCAATGAATATAAACTTATCATTATTGTTGTTATTATTTCCTGTGTGTCTGCATTTTATCCTATCATCTGTTTCTGTGTTTTTTCTCAGTTTAATAAATCTTGTTTATAGCCTATTGCATTCCTCTTCTACCTAGATCAGGATTTTATTGGAATGGAATTGCAGCTTTCCCAGATCCACCAAAAGATGGTGTTTATCCAAATATGAGTCTCCCTGTTACAGATACTAACATCCATCTGTATGCACAAACCATGGTGGCAAACATTAAGGAGAGAGCAGCCTGGTTCCGAACAAGTGATGTTTTGTGGCCTTGGGTAAGTTGCATGATCAGCATTTGCTTTAGAAGTGGCAAGTACACCTACTGTATGGGCAGTAGATAGATGGTAATTAGCTACAGTATGCACTGAAAAAATGTAGATACAAACCACATGTCAGTGAAGTGTTGTTCTAATAAGTGGGGTCCAAATGTCTGATTAGTAATGACTTGTAAAAACTAGAACTTCCTTACACAGTCTGCCAGCTGTATACCAGGTCTTCTACCCTACTTAATATAGAAAGAAATGTGACAAAATTGTAAAGATGGCTCTTGTGAAACTATATATTGCAAGACCACTTCCTTTTTTCTCTCCTTGTTTTGTCTATTTAAATGATCTTTTTACATAACTGCTTAGCGCAGCATCACTACGTTAACAAAAATGGTAGCACTACAAGAAACTGTATAATGCGTTAAGCAGACAAGGTCTTTTCTAACTGATGTGTAATCATTTTCTTATACAGTCTTTGTATTTTAGTTAGAAACATAAGCATATCCCAGCTTGCTCATCCAAACACTTTTTTTCAGCAATATGCTGTGTTAATTGCATCCTGCACGTACACACACAGCACTGATATGCTCTTGCTATTTTTAAGTCCTTGGAAAAGAATAACTTTGCCTAAAATGAATATACAGTCTGGTTTTGAATTTTGATGGATGCTGTAGGTCTTGTAAGTACATTATAAAAGGATGATGTGTGTTCTTAAGGTGGAAGTTTTGCCATAATATCTGTTGTTGAAAAGAGAACAAACATTTTCTGACTGATACAGCTTTGAGTCACTGATTGGTTTTTCTCCTGTGTTTGTCACACTGTTGCTTATGCTGATTTTTTTTGTTGTTGTTGTTTTGTAGAGCTGGACAGGAGGAGTGGGATAGAATAGTCTATAGTAATTCTATTGTGAAATTATGCTGGAATGGGGAGGAGGGAGTTTTGAATAGTACAAATAAATTCCAAATGTCTAGAGCCAAATCTGCAGTTTTGCAATAATGTGACAAAGTTTCAGTCTCTGACTTCCTGACTCGTGTTCTTGTAGTAATGAGCTTTAAACAAAGTAATAACAGTTTGTTACTCAGTCATACTGCAATGTAAAGAAGTAGAGTGAAATAGATACACAGATACCTCTATAGTTAAGCTTAGCTATTTTTTCATTATTACAAATCGTTTGCAGTACTTGGATTTTTTTTTTTTTCCCTTCAGTTAAAAATTTTTTAATACACCCTTCCTATTTAAGGTCAGACCTCACATCTAGACTATTGCCACTTTTGTGATGAGTTACATGGTCAAACAAGTATTTGTTTGTGATCTGAAGCACCTAGTTGTGCAGGAGGAGGCACTGGGCTGTGAGGTGGTGTAAAAGTACAAACCTGTGTCTCTAGAGGCCATAGCAGCAAATGTAGTAGGAGAGGATAGGAAATTGTCTTAAGGACTGGAACTGATCTTTGCAATGTTATTTGGCCTGTGTGGTTTGACTAACTGTACAGGAGTAGCTCATTCCAGTTTGTTTTCCAGTTTCTGCTATATGCGTGCAGAAGATGTCTGGGCTTCTCAGAATAACTTTTTTTCTGGTTTGGAAGTAGAATTCCCACTTTTCTGATTAGTGACTTACGCTGTTAGGTCTGAGGGAAAAGAATGTTCACTAGGATTCATAAAGTATGTGACAGAGATGGTACTTGAAACACTTAGTAAATGGGGAAGGGATGGGGGTCATATCTGGGAAAGAGAGGGGAGAGTAATTGCCACTGACTTCAGTTGAACTCACCAGGTTCAACTCATTCAGAAGTTGAATGGGTTCATCTCAACAGGTTAAAGTTCTTGAGCTCATCAGTTAAAGGTTGGGGTGGAAGATGGGATTGCAAAGAAAATAGAGCCTCCTTGGCCATTTCCTCAAGGATCTACTCAGCACTGAAGGCAAATTGCTGAGAGCATCTTTATTTTGAAAGCACGATCAGGGTTGATTTTTGCAGTATTTTCTATCTCAAGCACAGAGACATGGAGATGAGGATGCATTAAGCTGGTGTCAGTGTTGGAAGGCTTTGTTTAGGCCTTTTTATGTGGAGAACATTTCTTAGCATGTAATTGTGCTTCAGATCGATGCCTATAATGTAATATTGATACTGTAAGAATACAGGTGATGCCATGGCTGACTGACTCATTTTCCTGCTCAGCTATTGTAGTTGAACAAAGGCATGGTTAGCTACATCTTTTTTTAAAATGTTTGTACATGCAGATGGTCTGTATTGAGATGCCTTCAACAGAAGGCAGAAGCTGTGCAGGCATGCTCAAAAAAGGCTTTAGTACATAGCGTATCACCTCTCTGAACTGTTTGGATGAGCATCAAAAGTACTGTAGTCTACCATCATGATGGGGGATCAGCAACACATCGTGTGACATTTGTACTGCAGGGATCTCTGTTCAGATTGTTTGGTTTTACATCATGTACTCAGCACTTCCTAAAGCTGTAAAAATTCTTAAGAACAGAAAATAAGAACTTGCTTATTTTCTGCTAAGTGGGAGAAATGTGGTGTGAAAAGAATCAAAGGTCATCTTCTGAGGCACGCATGCATGCATTTTCCAATTGCTACCACAAAATTTCATGCTCTTGCACAATATGGTTTGTCAATACACTTCTCCCTGTCTCTAATGCTGGTTGGTTATCAGCTGATCTGTGCAAGTAACCTTACTTGTTCTTGACATTTTGTAACAAATAGCATTTATATCGGCAGTCGAGATTAAAAGAAATACCACTTTGATATAGACCACTGTTAAAAAAGACCCTTCTACATTACATGATCCAAAGTCATGTGGCTGTTCTGTTTCTGGAATTTCAGGGTTGTGACAAACAGTTCTTTAATGCATCTGTTCAGTACTCCAACATGGACCTGTTGCTGGATTACATTAACAATCATTCTGATGAGTTCGGAGTGACTGTCCAGTATGCCACTGTTGGTGATTACTTCCAAGCAGTTTATAGCAGAAATCTTACATGGGAAGTTCGTGACTCTCAAGACTTTTTTCCATATTCAACAGGTAATTAAGTTCACAAGTGCATAATGACTGCCTCAAATGTATGTATTTAAAATTCTAATAAAGGGAAATTGAGAAAATGAGAAAGAAGTGAGAGGAAAACCACCATGGCCTTAATAACATTTATTTACACTACCAGGTGTCATCAAATAGACAAACTGATCCCAACTTATTGGTATAAGATGGTAGGACAGTGGTTGAAATATTTCTTTGGAATCGTTGGAAGCAATGGGTGGAGGAAGAGACCCTGAAGGAAATAATATAGAAATGGGCAAACTTGGCAAGAAATCTAACTTGAGGTTTGTGTGGACTGGATGCCCGTTGATGCTTATTGCATACCATCAGGAATTCTGTTTGTGAACTCCAGAACCAGGCTTTTATATAAAGCAAAGCATACTGGGTAAGGACAACTGATAGATTCCCTTCAAAAGCGTGTTCTGGTCCAAACACAACAGTAATGTAGATGAACCCCTAAAGCCTCATCTTTTCCATTTAATAAAACAGTTTCAAGTTTGGGGGTGGGAACAATGTATTATAATTGAAGTCTCAAGAAGTTAAAAAATACTGCCTGTATTTCTGAAATTTATAGTATGACGTGACACAAATTTATTGCAGCTGCTTGCTTACTTCTTACTTGCTGCACTACCTTAGCTTTTCAAGCACAGATGAAAAGTCCTGGGAAGGTATGAAAGAAGGCATGCCCTACCCAACCTCTCTTCAACCCTTTTCCCCAGTAAATGTACCCTTTAGGCCTTATATCAAGGTATGTAGAGAGGAGACATAGCTAACTTCTCAGGTTCAAAACTCATTAATTTGTTTCATTGCCTGGATTATCACTAAAACTTCACTGATATCATTAAAATACCTTTCTATATAATTGTAGCTACCACTACTTCATTTCTTTTTTTATCACTCTGGATGTATATGTCAGATTATTAGAACCCAAATTTAGCTTATGCATCCACTATTCTGTCTGTTAACTTTTAAATTAATAAAAATAACTATTGCTTCCTGTAAATCATTGAATGAACTGATCACTCACCTCCCTCTAGGGATCATATCTAACAACTTGCTGATAAATGCACTGCCAGTTTTAAGTGCTAATATCCTTTTACATCTGGGCTCTTGCCTTTGTCTTTTGGCGTAATTTACAGGCAGTAGTCAATTGACATTAGCTTGCATAATAGCAGTACCTTCAGTCTTCCAGGTGGGTGCCCACACGTAGATGCAATTTCTTCCCCAAACGGCTTACTGTGCCTTGAAATTGCAGTATAGAATTGAGTGTACTTTCTCCCACATACTATTTTTCTTCTTGGTGATTAATCCTTTCTCATTCTTTCTATGCTGTTTTATTATGAGTCACTTATTGGGCTCAGTATCACTTCTGACATATGCCTTGGAAAATCAAGTTTTTTAAGTCCCAGATAAGCATATCCTCCTTCTACTCTACATTCATTGTGCTGTGCTAATATGCATATGTGACTCTTCTGGTTGTAACCTTAAAAATTCAAATGGAGTTCATTGTTTGAACTTCTAGGATTTTTCAGGACAAAAAGAATTTTCCCTGGAGCTTTTGTTTGAGCAAAACATCCCATTTTCTAATTGTTGCCTTTGAACCTGGTAGCAGATTGTTATGGTTCATGTTTTTACTTTATAAAGCACTTTCTGCAACTTCTCTCTGGACAAGCTACTTATCAGTGGAATATTTTAAAAATCCCTCTCAAAACCAACAATAACAACAAAAAAACCCATTAAGTAGTGATAGGAAGGTTTAAAATAAATACTTTTCCTGGTTTACTCTGTGGAATACTGGAACATATTATCACAAAATAACTGTTGAAATACGGTCAACTGACCACTTGAGGGCATCTTTTGATGTCGTTTGAAGTAGTTTGGGGTCACGTTATCACATCACTGCTTCTACTCCATTTTGAGGAAATTAAATTTAAGATAATCTCTTTGACTAAAAGGTGAGAATATAAAGACATTGTATCAAGCAGTAACCAAGGATTATAATCCATTTTCTTTATTATTGAGTAATAAAATATGCTTCAGTGAGACTTCTAAAGTTGTTTTGTGCGGATCCACAAAGAAGAAATTTCTGCAAACACAGGCTTAGTCGATAACAGCTTTGTGTTAAACTCAATATGAGTCAATAACTCGTGTTACTAGGCCCGTAGGAAAGATTGTAGTTTTCCTAAATGCACTTCTATGACTGTGACTCTTTGTAAGGCTTATGACAGTTCTGTTTGATGGCCAATGTGTAAACCCACAGCAGGTTTCATGTAAGAAGCTGTACACTAATAGTCTAATAAATAACAAATAAGTTATTGACCTCATCACTCTCTACAACTACCTGAAGGGAAGTTGTAGTCAGGTGGGGGCCAGGCTCTTCTCCCAGGCAACTAGTGACAGGACCAGAGGGCATGGCCTGAAGCTGCACCAGGGGAGGTTTAGGTTGGATATTAGGAAGCACTTCCACACGGAAAGGGTGATAGAACACTGGAATGGACTGCCCAGGGACGTGGTGGAGTCACCATCCCTGGAGTTGTTGAAGGAAAGATTTGGATGTGGTGCTTAGTGACATGGTCTAGAGACCTTACTGTGGCCTTTCTGTACTTAAAGGGGCCCATCAGAAAGATGGAGACGGACTTTTTAGCAGTTGTGATAAGACAAGGGGTGATGCTTTTAAACAAAAAGAGGGAAATTTAGACTAGAGAGAAGGAAGACATTTTTTACACTGAGGGTTGTGAGACCTTGGCCTAGGTTGCCTGGAAAGGTGGTAGATGCCCCATCCCTGGAACTATTCTAGATGAGGTTGTTCATGGCTCTGAGCAACCTGCTCTAGTTGCAGATATCCCTGCTCCCCACAGGGGGGTTGGACTAGATGTCCTTGAAAGGTCCTTTCCAACACAAAACCATTCTGTGATTCTATGTGATAACTGAAAAGGTATTGTAATGTGTATCAGATCTGTTCAACTCTTAACAGAACCATTTCAAGCATGGACTGGATTTTACACTTCTCGGAGCACATTAAAAGGAATCGCAAGGAGAGCAAGTTCACTGCTTTATGCTGGAGAGTCCTTTTTTACACAGTATGTCCAGAAACACCCAGCAAGTTCTATTTGCAAATGTGAAGCCTTAAAGCAACTTCAGAGCCTTAGATGGGCAGTTTCAGAGGTAAAGATTGATTATTTTTTAATTGGAATGAAAATTTTTATTGCTCAAGGCAAAGTTTTGCTGAAGCATTTCAGCTGTAGTGTCTCAAGGTTGCTTTTATGTTTTTAGAAATAACTTTCCCCTTTAGCAAGTCATACGTAAAAGTAAAGCAATTTTTCAAAAAACTGTCTTGAAACATGACTTCAGCCCCTTAGCCATGCATTCAAGACAATGTTACTGGCCAGTGTTTTCTTCAGTCGATGAATGTGTGGTTTCAAACTTTGCAGGTGCAATTCCTTTTCTTAAGGTTAGTTTCATTAGTTACAAAATAGTTTTTAAAAACAAGCAAAAACTGAACTAACTGAAAACTACTGATAGTCTCCACTTCTGCAAGCTGGAAGAGGAAGGGCAGATTTGTTTCTTCAAAGTTCAGCACCGAAGTAATCAGCCTCATACCATTTACCATTTAGAGGTATCACGGCTTTTGTTGGTAATAAATATTTTTGACAGCTAAGTTATTGAACAGATCTTAGTAGGAAATTAAAAACTTGTCTTGTTACTGTATTTTTGCTGCATTCTCATTTTTGCTAACTTGGATTTTTATCCGATAAGTATGTAATTTAGTAATTTTTAAATATCAAAATAGGAATATGTACAGAGAGAAATCTGTGCATCTTTTCTTTGACCATTTCATTCTACATATAGCAATTTGGAATAGGCAAAATATTTATCTGTGACTATAGCTGTAATACCTTATTATTTTAAGTGATATGTCTAAAGGTTAGTGGACCATGTTAACATAAATGCAAACCTGAAGTTATCATGCTGTTTCATTGTGACCTTTCAAACTACTTTTAAATGTAAGGTCCAGCACCATGATGGTATAACAGGCACAGAGTCTCCCAAAGTGAAGGACATGTACATGAATAACTTGATGTATGGAATGTTCAACGTAAAGAAGCTAATGGCTTCCATAATCTTTGACATGAACAATGCAAAAAAGAATGGAGAGGTCTATTCTTCTGTTTACAATAAAGACTCGGGAACACCAGGTACTTCTTAACTTTTTCATTTTCAGGCTAATTTATGAAAGCTATCATGTTTTCCTCCAAAACAATCAATGTACTGTGTACCAATTAAGGTCTGTGAACTATGGCTGGAAAATCCTGTTTTCCTTACGATACCTGCTAAGACCTAAGGTAAACTCAGACAAATTTATCGTGTCAACATATCTGAAATCAGGACCTTTAAACTAATGTTAGGCCAAGCCCTGCCTCTGCATATATCAGACCTGGCTCCTAGATTCGGGCCTCAATTATGTAACGGAGGGAAGGAGGAGGTGCTGATCAGGGTAATTACTAAACTAACCTTACAATGCAATGTAAGATTATGTGGTAAGAAACATAGGCACAGTTAAGAAATGTTCTTGTGGTGTACTGCCAACTTGTGTAAAAAACATAAAGGAAATTTTAAGGAGTCTATTCTCAAGACCATACATTTTATCTTTACTTTGGAAGCTTTTTAAACTGTCAAATATAAGTAGTGTCGTGGGCTGTGCAACAGACTGATTTAGTTTTTTACAGGGTTGTTTTTAGAATAGGCTTCTCATTCGATCTTCTGTATAACTCTGATAAAGTTAGTACTGCATGACAAGAGTTGTGGTAAGCTGCTTATTTTCACTAAATGCATTTACATTTGGCTCAGGTGACATTTTCTGAATACACAGTCTCTTTTTATTGGGTAAAGAATAGAAGAATAAAGCAGAAGAGGCTTTTATGAAGCACTATAAAATGTTTTCCTTTTTTTCAATCATGAAGTTTTACTGCAGAGTTTTATGTTAAAATTTTATAAGGTGGATGTACCTAGACAGATTTCTCAAATACTTTTTAATACCACAGTTTAAAAATACATTGTTTTACTGACTGATAGCTTTGTTTGTTTGCACAAAGGTGCTACAGATGTTGACCAGTATGTTGTCGTCTATAATCCACTGGCATGGAACATCACTACCCTTGTTACAGTTTCTGTCAGCAACTTGGCAATAAGTGTATATGATGAACTGGGACATTTTGTACCAGCACAGGTACTTCAGCTTTGTTTCTTTCTGTTATATTTCTTGTCAGTTCTCACTGTCTCGATCCTACCTCCTGCCAAAGTGTGGTAATATATAGTATTACAGTGAAAACAAGTATTAGTGTTGGATTTTTTTGTCTTAATGTCCAAAGGGGTTTCCTGCTTTTCTGTTGTGTTTGTTTTGTCCTTTGCATACCTGCTGTCTGTGACCTGGCACTTCTTACCTTGCTTTTCTTTCTATAAAACACATTCTTTCCCTTAAAGCATTTTAGGTTGAAGTCCTGCCCTACAATTAACAGTCCTGTTTGCACAATTGACAGATTGCCTTGAGGAGAAGAGATTTAAGAAATGTAGGTCTCATTTACAAGCTCAAAAGAAACAGGGGACAGTCAGCTGCCAAATGACATCATTTTGGCATAGCCACACTCCAAGACAAGGACAGCTGTTCCCTTGGAGAGAAGTAAGTGGCCTCAAGTGAAAGCTAGCACTAGCCTTTCTTAGGAGTATCTGCTGTAGAGAGTGCTCATTATCAATGGCTTGATAAACAGGTAGGAATGCCTCCTGAATGTAAGGCCTCAAGAGGCATGACACAATTTCAGATGCTCCCCTCTGTCCCTGAGATGCCAGGTAGCTCAGCGAGTTCTGCCAGGTGGATGGAGTTTTTATGATCTGTGTCTTATGACTGTATTGTGGTTTAACCCCAGGAGGCAACTAAGCACCAAGCAGCTGCTTGTTCACTCCTCCCCTCACCCCCCATGGGATGGGGACAGAAATTGGAGGGGGGGGGGGAAAAAAAAGTAAAACTCATAGGTTGACGTAAGAACAGTTTAATAATTGAAATAAAATATTATGATGATGGTAATGATAATAATTGTAATGAAAAGGGACATAACAAAAAAAGAGAGAAATAAAACCCAAGAAAAACAAGTGATGCACGATGCAATTGCTCACCTCCCAGTGACCGATGCCTATCCAGTCCCTGAGCAGCTACCAGACCCTCCTGGCCAACTTCCCCCACTTTATATTCTGATGTCATCATCCTATGGCATGGAATACACCTTTGGCTAGTTTGGGTCAGCTGTCCTGGCCATGCTTCCTCCAGTCTTCTTGTGCACCTCCTCGCTGGCAGAGAATGGGAAACTGAAAAATTTTTGACTTAGGATAAGCACCACTTAGCAACAACTAAACCATTAGTGTGTTAACAACATTATTCTCCTATTAAATCCAAAACACAGCAATGTACCAGCTACTAGGAAGAAAACTATCTCTATCCCAGCTGAAACCAGGACAGACTATCCCGTGCATCAAGGCATATTGTAGTCAGGTAGTGATACACAACAGCTGCCTGCATATATGTTCCTGCGTATATATGTGATGATGGTGTAAGAGCATACTACCTTTATCTGGAAGCCACTGGTCTCTTGGGTTAGCACATGGTCATGCTTACCTGTCAGCTACTTACCTCCCACAAGTCCCACCATCTCAATTACGTAAGCTATAAGAAGGAGATTGACATGTATTTAAAGCATCTATTTCATGATTTAGGATGCCCTGAAGTCACACTGTTATTCCTTATTTTAAAAAGACAAATTCATCTGTTCCAGAGTAGGTCTGTACTTTCTTTTTGCTAGAGGTTACCCATATATATGCATGTGGGTAGTGACTACAGGCTAAATGAAATCTCTTTGCCAGTAATGCAAAGGTGATTTGGGATCTTTTTCTTCCAGTATGTACTGCTCAAAAGTACATTTGTATTACACACTCCTTCCTTTTTAGAAAAAGGTATCTTTAGCTCAGACCCCTGATATGACCATGTGGCTAAGAGGAAGTGAGGCGTGGCAACTGCTCTAGCACCTTCTGCACCTCATGCATGCATTAAAAATTGTTGTTTCAAGTATTTTATATTAAGTAACACTGGTGTTCTGTTTGCTGTTCAAAAGTATGCCTCATGCTTCTACCTCTCTCTCCATGTGCCTTGCTTAGGGGCACGTCTGCTTGCTTCCTTCCTTTGCTGTGAGTTTTCTAATACTTGCACTAGTCATCTCCCTTATGTTTCAGTTTCTTTTCTGTGATTTGACTGATTAGTTTAATTTGTGATTATTTCTGCTCATATAAACATTTTGCAATGCAATCTTAAATCAAGAGCTGGGATTCCATGTTCACATTAAAATAAGGTGTAGCTTTGTAATTCGCTTAGTTACCCTCCTCCCTTCACAGAAAGGCTAAGCTTAACCCAAATTCACCAAACTCCCAACTAAAAGCAGCACAGATCTACATTATAGTTGAGAATTATTATGAATGGCATGTTGAGAAACTTATTTAAAGTAGTAGTTAATTTTTGTGATTTAGGGCTTGTTAATGAATTTTCTGTAATGGAGTATTGTTGTGTATGTTAACATACAGGTTCAGAGCTCAGCGGAGTCCAATTCTACTTACGATCTCTATATTCTAGTTGCAATACATGGTCTGAGCTACAGAAAATACAACATTAAACCCTTGAGTGGTAAGCAGGCTGCGTTTACTGGAAGATCAGTCAAGTATGAGCGAAAAGACAGAACTCATGCAGATCCACAAAGTCAACAGTTGCTTCCTGTGGGTAACAACTGCTACCAGGTCTTGTTTGACCAAAACACAAATCTAATGCTCAGCATTACAGAGAGGTGAGATCGCCCACTTGTTTTTAACAATGTTTCAGATTCTGTAAAACCCTTTGTAAAAATAAGTCCAAGGACTGTATCATGTGCCTCAATTCTGTGACTTGTCTAACAAAACGTTCTTTACATTTATTTTTTTTTTTTTTTTAATCTCCAGTTCACATCTCTTCTTTTCTACAAGAAACACCAACACTAGCCTAGGTGTTATTCCATACTGTTTCTGGAATGTTGTTGCCCTGTTTAACCATGCAGTCAGTCTAAGGTGACATATCACAGTATTAACTAGTAGATCAGGCAAATCTCATTGTACTTCAGAACTAAAAAGGGTTATGAATGTGTGTGTTTGTATGAAGAAAATAAATAAGCACGTACACTATGGCTATACAGTGAGCCTTAGATGAAAAAGCAGGAGCTTTTTCTTACTCATTAGTAGTGTTTTGCAAGTCCTGTATCACTGTTTCTGTGGTAGGAAACTACTACACGTTTTGAAAGGAAACATTTAGCTAAGGAAATTCTATTTACTATGGTAAATAAAGTGGAAGAAAAATCAAGATCAAGGTGAGATTTGAAGTTTGCAGATTTTCCTTCTCAGCTGATGTAAACTGGATTGATTTCTTCAGCTTCACTGGAGCTGTGCTGCTTTCTGCCTGCTCAGGATTCAGATTGTCAGCTATATACTGATGGAAGATTTGACCTCTTTGGCACTGGCCTAGTGAATACTACACCTCTTTCACCTTTGTGGTTTTATTCATAATTTTGCCTTCTGGAGCAAGAACTTGTTGTACAGTATAGTAAAAAACATCTTTAAAAGTGAAGATGTGCCTTAATTAAGAGTCTTGGTGTAAGTAGTTTCTCAAATCGCTTCCAGATCTGTTTCTACATTCCATGAGTAATATAATAAATATGAGGAAGAACAAAAATCTCAATTCAAATCTCATTTTTCTACATCCTTTTCTGGCAGGCAGCAAGAGCTGGAATTCAGCATGTAGGAGAGATGGGATATTTACTTTCTTCATGGGGCTTCAGGCAAGCCCAGAATGTTGGAGTTTCAGGAAGTTTGCTTTGGGGCAACAGGAAATAGCAAGATGCCAGAACAGAGTGGGAGGAAAGCTTAAAAAAGTTGATATCTTCAACTCTGAAGCCTTTTAAAGTTTATCTGTGACAATTGGAACTTCTGGGCCCTGCACCTGCACTGGAAATGCCCTATAATGGGAATAGATGTTTTGTTCCTCAGTCATTACAGTTCATAGGTTGCTATATTAACACTAGCTAAAATGGTTGGCAGCTTAAGTTTATATGCCAGACTAAATGATTTTTTCCTCTTTTGCCAGCAAGGCTTCAGGCTCTGAGAGGAGCAGAGCAGGTAGCTGAGGGCAATTACATCTTAAATTGCCTTCATATGACTTTCCATACATAGACTGTGATATGCAGTAGTGAATAGCTGAACTGTAAGCTTCAGTGGAGAAAGGAGGACAGAAAGTAGGTATTGAGTGACTGTAAGTTTTGCTATCCCATTGACATTATATTTGTTACCAGTGTTAAATATGGAAACATGCATCATGCTGATTTACCTAGCTACAAAGTCAGTTAAATGAACCTGGTTATTCATTAATATGGTGTGATGTACCTCACCTTTGTGCAATGGCTAGGTTTGGAACCTGTAGCAAAACTCTCACATTAAAACAATGAGCTAATGTAGCTGCTGTTTCTGTCTTAAGATGTTTCTGTTTTACAGAAGTATAAAATGACTTGGAAACTCCATTTATTTGCACATCAACAGATGTCTTAATGGGAAGCATTTAAGTTCTCTGCTGTCCTCACTTACTAAATGTTATAAAAATCAGTTACTCACTTGGAGGAAACAGAATGATTCTTCTTCTTCTTCCCCCCCCCCGCCCCTTACATTTCCAGCCTCATTACTGTGGAAGTTCAGTTTTGCATCTTTTATGTACAAAATGTGTTTGTAAGAAATATAACTTTTCCTCTTGTGTGGATTCACAGGGAGACTAACCAGACTGTCCAGTTGACCCAGGAGTTCCTTGAGTACCATGTGAATGGAGACGTGATGAAAGGACCCATTTCAGATAACTACTTATTTAGCCCAAATGCTTCAGCTGTTCCAGTATCAAAAGCAGTGGGATTAGAAGTGGTTTTTGGAAACTTGATGACAGAGATACGGCAGTATTTCTACAGGTACAACACCATTACAGCTTCACTTCCCTAGGATGTTTAATTCTCTGTAGATATGTATGAGATTCATTCTGTATAGTTACTTCTAAACAGTGAGCTCTTTGCACTGTTTAGGATTTAGACAAAAGAACTAGCATGCATCTGCTAAATATAGGGCTGAGGAAGCACCTTCTTTAAATAGCACATCTTGCTGCAGGGAAGGAGGTAAAGATTGTTCAGTGTTGTCTTCTGTGGTTGGCTTGATAGAGCAGCTTCTGTTGGGATGCTGGTTCTGTACAATTCAATGAAAATTGCAGCTAACATCTTATGTGGGTGGAATTTGGATGTAATGGTTCATTTTTATAACTGAATATCTTCCTTACAAGTGAATTAGAGAAAGGAGAAATGAATCCTACACAAGGACACTCTGCTCCCTGATGAACGAGCTACTTTTCCGTGTTAAAATTATATTGGTCTATAACCCCTTCACACTCTTCTAAAAAAATCTGCTTATTTGATTGAAGCCTTTTGCTTTACAAGAATTGTACAAGGATTGTAATTGAGAAGGACCTTTGCAAAAGAGTGGAATTCTTGCATCAAAATTAATGTCCATATTGAAAAAATACCTGTATTCTGTAGAATGTAAATGTGTTCCTTATGCAGTCATAATTATTTTTAAATTTTATTAATTTTGTGGAAAAAATGAACCTCTCTAATCAAATGAAGAGTCCTTTTTACACTTCTGTCATTTGCTCCAGATGAATATCTGTACATTTGAAAATTAAATTGACATTAAAAATAATTACACATATTCATGGAACATATAGAAAACAGGGAAGAAAGTTGTCTGTTTGCAGGATGACATCATAAATGACTTGCAAGTCTTGACTTAACTTCATAAACTCTGCATATCCTTTCCTCTCATTTTTACAGTAATATTACTGCTCAGAATTACCTATATGCAGTATATACCAGGATGTATACAGTACCAGAAGGCTATGATGGGAAGTTGCTTTGCCATAGGATAGAACAAGAATACAGTGTTGGGCCTTTGGAATTAAATCGTGAAGCAGTTCTAAGAACAAGCACAAATTTGAACACCAGGCAGCTGCTCTACACGGACAGCAATGGATATCAGATTCAGAAAAGACCATTCAAGGCATATGTGAATAACACAGTGGCTCGGGTAGGCACAAAGGCATATTCCAAAGTCAGTTGTGTCTTAACTTTGTTCTCCATTACCGTTTCCTAAGCTAATATTATCACTGCATGAATTACTGTGTGTTCAGAACTATTACCCTATGGTCCAGACTGCCTACATTGAGGATGATACCACAAGGCTGATGCTGCTTGCAGAAAGAGCTCATGGTGTGTCAAGTCAAGGAAATGGACAAGTGGAGGTAACGTATAAATTATACTTTTTTTCTGGGAGAGCATAATTTCTGATTACTGTTGTGGCATTTACCTTCCCGATACAGGTGATGCTTCACAGGCGACTGTGGAACAACCTTCAGTGGGACCTGAATTACAATCTCACTTTGAATGACTCTTCAGTGGTTCGTCCTGTGATTTGGCTTATTTTAGGAAGCAAGACTGTCACCAATATTTTGTATCGGACGAGTGGACTGGAGTTAGAACACAGGCCAGTAGTAATGTTTGGAGCATTATCAGGTAACTCATTTTGTCTCCTGTGCTATGTTTAGCATCTGAATGGCTTATGTATTTTGCTCTGATTTATGCTGTTAAGTTTGTAAATACAGACTTCAAGCCTCCTGTGTGGCAAAGTTAGTATACAGTGAGTTAGGAGGCAGATTTAGAGCCTGCTAATTACTTCTCAGTAATTTCAAACATGGATGTTGTCCAAGTTTATGAAATGTTTCTCTTGTTATGTAATTATTCTACTTTCAGAGGAGAATAAATTTTAAAGCCTCTAATGAGAACAAAATGTCCACACAAGGAATTAGTGCAAATTCTAATGTTAGCTAGTTCACCATACTTTCAGGATTCTGAGTCCTTAATGACCATTTTTGAGTAATTATTTTTAAAATATTTGTTTGACTTATTAACTAAAACTGAAGTCTGGTGGAATAGCAACTTAAAGCTGTAGTGAAATTTGCTTTATGGAAAGTTCTAATACACTTCTCCAGCAGTTAAAATCATGCTGCTTTCTGCTTTGTATGTTAGATGGCCTTAGAGGAGAAAACACAGCATTTGCTTTGCATCTGCCTTGGCAGAAAAAGCAAAAATCCCTTTACCCTTCCACAGTACCCTAGCCAGGCTTGTATGTGCGATGGAGGTTTGATGGTTGCTTTGTTTCACTTTGCATGTAGGAGATAAGCCAAAGCTACCCAGACAACTTCAAAAGAATTCAGTCTACAGTTCACCTGTAACTGTCCCACCTAATCTTCATGTCCAGACTCTGAGCATTCCAGGGTGGAGATACAACTCTAATCATGCAGAGCAGGTCCGCAGCATTCACATGGGTAGGTGCCTTCAAAAGGGTGGCTGGATGTTATATTTCAAAAAGCAGACTTTCTTTTCTTTCTAGAAACTGTGAAACTAGTACTGTGGCTTAACACTATGAATAGTGTTAAATTCCTCTGTTAAGAAGGTTAATTGTACTGTATGATTTCTCTCAAATAGTGAAAGATTTCTCCTGCATGAGCTCATCATGCCTGTTAGTCTATTCCTATCAACAGCGGGAGCTGGATATTTCTTAATGTTATTCCTTTTGCTAAATGTAAAAAAAGGGGAATTAAATTCAAATTGACTGTAAAGCTTTAAAAAAAAAAAAAAAGTTCCAAAGTTATTTTTATTTTTAAAGTAAGAAAATTTTTGCATTTTGTTTTCTGTGAAAGGTAAACAGAAGCAAGGTGATGCAGACTTCAGCCGTGTCCTGCTAAGAATTAGGCACTTGTATGAAGCTGGAGAGGATCCTGTGCTGTCTCAACCTGTGATGCTAGATCTGAAGGTAAAGCTAATCCTTCAAGAAAGAATACACCTTGAGATGTTATTGTTCCACAGAGAACGGGTTCTAGAATGAAACATCCCGTGTGCTAGAGATTGGAGATCTTTAACCTCAGAGGGAAGCAGAGCATATTTTCACTCAGCTTTTCAGTACAGAAGCTGTTACTTCAGAGTAAGTTGCCATAGGCACAGCATGAAGATCTGCATAACTATTCAGTAGGACTGGTTTTGTTGAGCTTTTGGTTGTGTAACACTTCCTGCAGCGCCTTAGCCAGTGCAGAGAGTGGGATTCTGTTTTGCTGTTGTCTTTAGTTACTGCAAGTTTTACCTATAGATAATGAAACATAGACAGGATTAAAGGAAACAAACATAAGGGTTGTCAAGCACTGGAACAGGCTACACAGGGAACTGGTGGAGTCACCATCCCTGGAGGTATTTAAAAGACATGTAGATGTGGTGCTGAGGGACATCATGACCTGGCAGTGTTTGGTTAATGGTCAGACTTGATGATCTTACATGTCACTTCCAACCAAAATGATTCCATGATATTTTTTTCCTCTATAGTTTATTTCTGTGCGTTGTTGAAACTTTGGTGACTTTCATCCTGTAGGCTCTGAACTTTGCTATAATGCAGAGGAAGCTCTCAGCACTTCAGTTTCTTAGTTTGAACCTGGTCAATTCATAGCTGCCCTTGTGTTGCATAACCTAGCAGATTTTTAAGGTCTCTGTGCTGCTCTGCTTAAGTGATCAATGGTAGAGATGGAGGTTCTACTCTGGTCTGATGGTGCACTAGACCCGTAAGTGTGATGCAATTCTCAATAAATGGTGGTTTGACTCCTTGTGTTTTCTTTACTCGCAGTCTTTGCTGAAGGGATTAGGATCAGTGATGGCAGTGGAAGAGCGATCGCTCACTGGCACCTGGGATATAAACACTTTGGAACGGTGGAAATGGAAGACTGCACATTATCCAAGCAAAGGTAGGTGGAATAAGGTGGTCAGTGTCCTTATTGTTGTGGACTGTTGAAGCTTGATGCATAGTCTATTTAAAAATATAAACATATTTGCAAGATTAAAAATGTATTGTTATTCTATACAGTGGACCTGGTATCTGGCACAACCTGCAAGTAGTAGCATTCAGCAAAGATTCCCTGCAAGTACTAGACTGCTGTATTGCTCTGCTGGCTTGTTTTGCCTAGAATTGTTAAAAAGCTCAAAATCATTCTAGAGTTATCTTTGTCCAGATAGAAGTGGCTACTTCATGAATTCACACTTGTGAGACAGACTGATTTTGTTAGATGCTGATGAGTTGTGTTAATCTAAGCTTAAGCCTGTGCTGCAGAAAACCAGACAGCTGCAGTTAAAAATCCCCACTGTAATCAGCTTGAAAAGGACTGTGTGGATATGATTAAAGTTAGCGCTGACACTCAAGTCAAATGCTGTGGGTGACCTCATTTCATTTCTCATTCCAGTTATTTGCTTGGACATTGTCCTTACTGTCACTTACACACATATAAGTGCCTTGTAAAAAGCTTGCAGAGGTTTTGGGCTGGGCTAGATGAGGGTATAGAGCTCTACTTGACCTGCAGCTAGGAACTTGCTAGCTGTTTACTTATGATGAAGAAAAGGTGCACGACTAGGTGGTCGTTTTGTGTTTTCTGTGTGAGTCAGTATGTGAAAAGTAGATGAATTATATATTTTAATATTATGAATGGGTGTATCTTAAACTCCGTACTACTTACAGCTTGAGGAAGGAGAATCTGTGTTATCAAAGTGATGAGTTAAAACTCTTGAGCTCCTGTAATATGTACATTTTGAGTAAATCTTCTTCAATAACTCACCAGTGTTTCTGTGTTTTACAGAATTCTCCAACACCACAGAGACCTCAGAAAACTTCGTGGTAACTGTTCACCCAAAGGAAATAAGGACTTTCTTTGTGTACTTTCAAGGCCAGTAAAGTTTGACGTTGTATTTCAGGAGTGAATATGTAATAGCTTCCAATTTTTGTTTCAAGATAGGAATGAAAAAAAAAATAATCCACTGTTAATGAAATAAATAGGCATTTTATAATAAACTCTAAATTTAATTAAACTGTTGGCCTGAGTTGCAGGTATTCTTGTTGGTTAATTATTCTTAACTCTTTTTTTTTTTTTTTTTTTCCTGAAATGTGTTCAATTCAGAATTGACCTTGGTGTTGCAGTACAAGCACATTGAACATTTTTGTGCTTGCTGTGGGTGGTCTCAAAGTGATTGCTTCTAGGATTCTATGTGGAACACTGATAAAGTCATATTAGTCCTACAGTCTTCAATTGTCTTTCTAATTAGTGATGATCTGGAGAGTCCCTTCTTAAGGTTTTTATTGTTAGAGACATGATTCCAAATCACAGAACAGTGATTTGCCAAGTGACGTTCTTTTTACATACAAGAACAAATGCCTGTTGTGTTTCAGCTACTTTGGGCAACAGTTACAAAGGGTCTGCTTTGCTGTAAACTGAAATTGAATGTGCTGCTTATATTCCTTTGCACTAAGTTAATTTAAATTGTGTCGCTTAAGGTTCAAAACTGATAGGCTTTGCTTCACAGTATCCTCAGCCTGGATGTTCAGTCTTGTGTTCTGGGTAAATTGGAGCTCGTCTGTTGACAGAAGATGTGTTGCCCCATGGCAAGTAACTAACTTGTCATGTAACCTGAAGCAGGAGCACTGTTCTTATAACATTGTGAAGTTTCGTATTTCTCAGGCTCAGAGAATGTGCACAGTGGTAACAGGAAATGTTTCATTTGCATCAACTTGGAGCTAATTATGGAGGACTGTTTTGAGGGGTTAAACTGGCAGTAAGTGCAAATTCTAAGCAGATCTGACTGAGCAGCAGCAGAAGGAAACTGGGACAGTGGGTCAGCTTGCCTAATAGCTGGTGTGTATTTGTGTCCAAAAGAAAAGTTGCTTTTTTCTTTTTTCTTCATACCTCTAAACAATGTGGAGCTGTAGAATCTGATTCTGTTCATGTGCCATTGAGCATCTCCACTTACTTTACTCATTCACCATGAAAACACACATATTTGAGAGGAGGATCAAGTTAGTCACTTCACTGCAGTCGTAATGATGAATTATGTTTGGTGCAACACTGTACAAAACTGTATTTCTGACCAATGAAATGTAAAACTGAAAGAGTAAATATATAGGTTTAAAAGAGGAAAATAGGTGCCTTTTCAGTCAATTAATAATTCCAGATCTAGAATCATGTGAAAACGGCATTTTACTGTGGTAATTGTTCTAATTTACTTCAGCTGTTCAATAATTTCCTCCATGTGGAGACACTGTTCAAGAACAAAGGAAATGGACTGGAAAGCGCTCTCCCAGAATAGCTGTTGTGAAATAGTTCTGCTGGAAGAGCAGCGCTGGTGGTCATTTTTTTGTGTAGGCAGCCTGTGTATACTAACTGGTTGCATCTCACTAAAATCACTGTAGAAATTGCTGAATTCAGTTACTGGATGAAGAAGGGTTGTTTCATATTTTCCATGGTTTATTTTTCATACTTGGCTATAAATATTTAGTGATATGCCAATCTAACCTGCCCTGCTGCAGTGAAAGCCATTTTCCTGCAACGTTAGGCCCCAAGGGGAAGTATATAGCACTGTAACTAGGATGCAGTAAAGCATGATGGCAGCTGTTTTTCGTTGTGTTTTGTGTATGTATTTGGGAAATGAAGTATGTTCAGCTAAGTCATTTTCCTTGCTTGTACGTCTTTTCTCATTCCCTGCTTGGTTATGTCATGTAGTATAATGGGTATAACTGTGTAGGTTACACAATGGTATGATTATAAATCTTATTCTTGTGACTGAAGTGGCATTTGATAATACACGTGCTGGTAACAGCAAGTCGTGCTGGTAGACTGTAAAAATCAAACTATCTTCAGTGTGCAATTGCATGGTCAATCCTGGCCAAGCAGTAAAGGATCCTACAGCTGCTCACTCTGGGCACTGCTTTCCCAGATGTCAGACTGATGTGTTTCTAGTAGGCTGTGTTAAGGCAAGTCACACAAAAACCTGTATGCAGGATACTATAAACAGGAGTATCTTGTTACCAGGTTCATTATCTGTTGGGGGGTTTTCTGCTTCAATTTTTGGAGACCTTTTGGTTTAAATGAAAAACGAAAACACAGAATATTTTCTCTGGAGTTATTTCAGTGCAATTGGCTATTAGAATAATTTGCCAGAGTCAGATCTTGTATTGCACTGGAGGCATCCAAGGCTATGGTCTGTAAAAAGCATGGCATTCCTTCTAAAGACGTCATTGCATATGTTATATGTTCTTTTTCTGGAGAAACCCCAGCCCCAGAAAGTGGAGCTTGCAGGCATTCAAATTTCTGAAGAGGGACCCATTTAGTAATCATACTTTTTCTTCTCTCATATGTGTCAAGGTAGTGAAGAGAAATATTGTGGTGCTACATCAAGACTTGATAAAAATCAGGCCACTCTGTATTTAAATACTACTTCAAACCATACATCACATGGGCTACACAAAAGAAGAGTGTGGATGCAATGTTACAAGCAGAGGAAAAAGTCACACATGTATGTGGCATATTTGTGCTGTGGTAAATAAGCTTTGGTTTTAACTTTGGCTGGAGTTAAGGAAGTAGCAGTTCTAGAGTAGAAGAGGAGACAGCAGAGCGCTGTGGTATGGGGGAAAGACAGCATGTGACAAGCAGTCAGAGTGAAACCAGTGTAAGTCTGAAACACAGAATCTTCTGATAACAGCCTGATTTGTCCACAGCTCCTGGCTGCAGACACTCTCAGATGCTGCTGTTCTGGGTCTTGTGGGAGGTCAGTTCATTTTGATTTGAAAGCCAAATTATATTTGTTCCGTCATTCTATGTAATTTTGATTAGTAGAAGCATGAATGTCCTTGAGAGCTGGTGGAGTCCTTTTTGTGTCCAGGGACAAAGAGTGGCTCTCAGTAAATCCCATTTTACCATCTCCTTTTCCCGTGCCCAAGGCCTCTTTTTTGTGTTTTCTCTAGAAAACATCTTTTCTCTGTTTGGTTTGGTTTGGTTTTTTTGTGTTTTTCACTAGATCAGGTGAAAGAATCATTTGCATTCTTAAAAATCATTTGAAAGTTGTGAAAACCACAATTGGCATATTTGCTTTGTCAGTCCACTTGTTCTGTGGAGCTGTTTTTCCTACTGAGATGTACTTTATTATTCACAGTTGGAAAAATAGGCGTGTTTTTTCTGTGCTAGTAAATAAATGTGGCAAGAGGAGTCCTAGAGTCAATATCAAATTAAGGTTTTGGTGATTTGTTTTGGGTCACAGCTAGACAAAATTAATAACGTGTATGTATCATACAGAACACATAGAACACCACTGACTGTCAGAAGTTGGAAGGTGTGTTACATTGGAGTTTGGTACTTGATACAAACCCCAAGTGATAGCATACTTTCCATCGTGTGTTTGAGTTGGGAGAGGGGAAGATTCATGAGTCAGGCACAAGAAAGGTCAAATTTCCATTTTCACCTGAACTTTATTTTGGCACACCTGGACTTTTCTACAGTATTTGTTACGATTTGAAGAAGATCTGGAAAATGCAAATGTGAATTAAAGCTTTTTTTAAAAGAATATGATAACATGTCTTTGACTTAAGTACTTCAGAATCTTGTTTCCAGTATGAAAATACCAGATTAAATTTTCATAACAAGTACATGTAAATGTTTTTTGCTGCAGCTTCTTACTTCAGTACAGCAGAATTACAAGCTCATTTGACTACCTTTAGTTTCACACAGGCTCTCTTCAATGCCGCTGTAGATTATTAAATGTTCCCAGCTGACAATAACACCTCAAAGTGCTGCTTTCTCACTAACGCTCATGTTACAAGCTCTCAAGCACATCTGACACATGGGTGAGGAGGGAAGGGATTTATGTTCTCTTTGTTAGAAAGTTTCAAACTTATTTTTCAGTATGCCTCCAGTGGTGTTCTTGAATGTCACAAAGAAAGGTTTGGGGAAGATGGGTTTGTGCAAGGTATCTGGAAGAGACTGCCTATAACTGTCTGCCTTTCCAAGAGAGAGTACCTCTGTGCTGAGCAGCTGCTCTGCACTCATCTCCAGCACACAGGTGAGCGGTTACACATGTACAGAGTCCAAATGCATCGATGCCATTTCCAAGGTTATCTTCAGATTAAATAGCAGAACAAAAAGAAAACTTAAAAGGATCTTTCTGTTGTAGATACTTTCCTGACCTACATATTCAATTTGTGTGATGCACTAATCCTTGCAGCAAAGATGACACCATATTTTTCTACCCACTAAGTAGTACTGTGAGGACTGTTTATCAGGTTGTGTCGTAAAACGGTACAACAAAGTAACCAGGGCTAAAAATAAAACTTTTTCCCAACACCTTTTTCTGTGTGCTAGTTCATTTCAGCTCTGACAGTCAGTACATGCTTTGGATTAGAAGCAAGGCATCTTTCAGAGTAAATACAAGCTGCTGTCAGCACTATTGAAAAACCTTCACCTAGTTTCTAGACAAAATATTCTGCATGCTGGAGCTGCCAGATGCTTAACTCAACAGCGAATGCACAAATGTAGATATTTAAATACGAGGGAAACTAGTTTTTCCCTTGAATTTACATATGCGTACTTCATTTATTCTACATCTTTGATCCACAATGCCAAATATAACGTGAATGTC
>JANHGN010002495.1:49263-63270 GCA_024605025.1 Megaceryle maxima
TGTGAAAACAGGCTGCTAACTTCAGACAGTGCAGTTAGTTAGAAGAACTGAGCTGAGAAGTAAAATCACTGAACAGAGTTAGTCCTGTTCTCACTCAAACCAGGACAGTATCTAAGTTAGCTTAACCTGAGAGCAAACATCCCCATGGCAAAGCTGCCACTGTAGTTGTGTCTTTACTATGTAGCACTTGTTTCTGTCTCTCTGGAGTGGAGATTCATTACGTATTTCCTGAGCTGAGATGCTCGGGGAGTGTATCCCAAACAGTTCTGCCAGTAGCAGGGGACTTTGACCCTTGAGAGAGTTCTTGGAGCAGTTGATGATTTTCTCATTGCAAAGTCCTGCAAGTTCCAGCCCAAATCTAAGTTCTGCTATAGCTTTAATGCAAACTTCTAGCTCATGGAACCACCCAAAACACACCTTCCTGAGGGGATCTGGTTGTGCAAAAATGCACAGAAGCATCACCCAAATTAGTCGGCTGTATCTACCATGACTCCTGTTTGACATTCAGCCAGCAAGTACCTCTCTCTTTTCTGAACATCGTTCATTAAAACAAAAATAGTAACCCCCCATAGAAAAGTATAAGTGTGAAGACAAAAAGCTACCACTTCATGACTGCCACCTCTTTACTGATTTATGCCCTGCCAGTTTGCAAATCTCACTTGATAAGTCTGTGAGCACAGCTATTTGTGCACATTTCAGGAAGATCTTTTAATTCTCAGGTTTTGCTAACAGACTTACCTGAAGATCCCATCTCTTACATCTCTTAGATAATTAAAACAAGATGATTTTAGCACAGTCCAGAATAACATCTGAATACCACAGCAGTTTGTTGGTTTACTGCATCAAAAGAGCATCCACACAGGAGATGTGATGAAGTGTGTCATCCAGTGTGATAATGTTTTTTCAGGAATATTGGAGTTAAATTATTATAGGGATAAAAAGGCTTTGCCATTTGCCATTTCATAGAACCTGGTTTACGCTGGAACTTGACAGCTTTGTTATTCTAAATAAGTAATTTGTGCTTGGTACCTAATTAACTAAGACAATTGAATCCAAACATAGGAAGACTTTGGCATTCGGTGCTAGTACTGAGACACTCTTTCCCTCTGAAATTATAATTCCATGGCCCATTTTTCTCTTCATTCCCTCAGACTATGCTAGATGCTGGGTCTTGGGTAAAACTTCATTTTAAATAGACTTTATTGGTAAAAGTTATTTTGACTGAAGTTTTCTTTGCTTTTTAAGGCTATATCTACACTTTATGAACCATTTGATTCTTCTTTGCAATGAATGAAGAGGAAAATCTACTGCAACTATTGAATCCAATGCAGAAAATACCACAAATTAGGGCAGCTGAGAAGTCTAGAATGAGATGAGGATCCGTTGTCGACTTTGACATTGAGAACTAAAAGGATGTCATAAATGAAACATGGCTAAATAACTATGAAACTGAAATCAGTATGATAATTTGCTGGTGAAGGATGGATTATGTGTTTTCTGTCAGAAGCATGTCAGCAGGACAATATACAAGAAAAAAGGTTAGTTCCAAGCAGTCCCTAAATGTTTTGTCACAGTAACAAAATAACTGCAAGAAGTCTGGATTTGTAGCATATGTCATCTGAGAAGACTGTCTTTTCTTCCTGTGTCCAGAAATAATAATGGATGTATTATCATATTTTGAAAAATCATCTGGACCAAACAGTGTTCTCCAACAAAAGCATTTCTTCAGCCAGCCCGTGTATAAATACCAGAAGGTAGAGAAAAAATGCACATGGTGGTAATCATTTGACCAAATAGACAGTACTACACATAGGATGGAGTCTGACCTTTGAAACTATCAGTGCAGACCACATCATAGCCAGAGTGGAATGCCAGGAAGGATTATACTCCTGCAGAAGGGGACTGTTAGTGTTAATTCATGCACACAGCAGGAAAAGACTTCCAGAGAAGGTATTTACCTACACACAATGAAATACTAGATTTAAATGGGGCTATATATATCATGTATCATTATTGTTTAACTGGTGGAGGAGGGATGCTTGGAGGAGATGGGAGTGAGTGTCAACACTTAGTTCCACTTTGCAAGCTCTATAACTTTTGAGAAAAAAAAAAAAGTCACTGAAGAAAAATCAAAACCGAAAATGTAGGTAAAACCTGGCTTCCAAGGTCTGAACAGAGGTGAAGAGTACTGACAGCAAAGCTAATGGCAGTTGTCCAAGAACTGATGAATACTAGGATCAGATATCAGAAATGTAAATGTATTTATGTACCAGGGTTATTCCATCTTCTGTTAACGTTTTTTCAGAGCTTAGCTGGAGGTTAGATCATCTTGCCAGCAAAACAGAGAAATAATTTCCCTGCTCATGAGGTTTGTTAACAGCTTGTACTTGAGCAGTGCGGTAGGCACAGACTAGCTTTCCCAGAGCCTTTGTAACCCTTTGCATAGTCTAAATGTACGACTGCCTTGCTACTTAATACTCTGTAATGAAATCTTTGAGACATACAGCAGGGTTCTTGCTATGTCTCTGTCTGTGTTACAGTGATTGCAGTTTACAAAGCTACCTCTCAAATCACGGTAGCTCGGGCGTAGCTCGCTGTTTGGTATGGATCCTCTTTTCCTGGGCTGCTTTCTAACCTGTCCTGAATGTGCTTCTGCAGTGAATATACTGCTGTCTGAAATATGCTCTAACTGTTGTACTGTGAACATACCCCATACAAAAGAAGCTGTTTAACTGTTTGTACATCTCATAGTATTTATATATAAATTGAATAAAGTAGAAGGATTTTATTTTCTTTCTTTTGAAGTTCAGTCACTCAAAAATCTTCATGGTTTTTGTCCTAAAATTCATTGTTTCCTTTACTGCCTGATGAAACACTGTCATGTGCCATATTCCTTTGAAAATCACAAATGAGACTCTGCATTTCCACAAATGCTGTAATTTTGTCCCCTGCACAAGAAAGTCATAATCAGTAAAAGGGGTGATAACCTTCAGCCCACGTCCCTCATCAAGGAAGCTCTCAGTTATGCACCAGAGCTGTGAGTGCAGTGAATTTTGGTGGTTCTATGTACTACTTGTTACTTCTCCATTTAAGCACAATGAGGAGATGTACAGTATCCAGGGACTTATTAAAGGAAAACTACTAAATGAAGAGATTGCCACCAAGCCATAGTTTAAGAGTCTCCAAATCATATTTTTATTACAACACTACTAATAAGTTGTTGATTAAATGTGTGTTCCTACCAGCAAAGAATGCTGCTGTGTTACCAGCTGCTCATATTTTGTATGCTAACATAGCAATTTCCAACATCTGGCAGTTGAAGACAAGACTCCCCTCGATTACACTCAATTTATCATGACCTATTTTTATATATGGCTGACAGGGGCTATGAGCCAGCAGTATTGTCCTACTCAGTCAACATGAGTTTGACACCTCTGCATACCATATCTGCATCTGTACCACTGGGAAACAACAAACCCTGATAAGTATTTTCCAGGGCAGGCAGACTTCTACTTTTCTGACAGCTTTAAAACAAACAAACAAAAATCTCTGTAATTAACCTCAGCACACATTATAGTGTCCAGTATGAACTCAGGTTTAATTGTCCATTTAACTGTTCAGTATATAATAAGCCCATCTGCCTAATAACAGAACTTGTAGAGAATCCTGACCCAGTTTGGGTGGTTGTTCCTCCTTAAACGTGCTGTTGCAAAGCGTTGGTTGCATTCCAGTTTGATTTGAGGTTCAAAGTCCTGTTTTAAGCCCAGGCTAAAACATGCTCATTTAAGAGTGAGGCTGGCACAATGTATTCTAAAGCCTCTGCTGTGATTTTAATGTCTCACCAATGTACTTTGCTTTGATGTCATAGTCCTACAAATAAGGCTCCCTCACAGTTTCTGTCAAACCCAAATGCAATTTTGTGTGCTGCATCTATTTCATCATCAGACTTCAAATCAAGATATATCCTCTACAAATAAAAGCATAAATAAACCAGAGAGTAAATCTATAAGATGATCAGAATTTATTTTTTCCATTGTGCTTCTCTTGAGTAGTTATAATGAGGGTGGATGTAATAGTTTTTCTTATTATTACTTCCTTTATTAAGCAGTTTTGTCTCAGTATTTTATAAACATGAAACTAAAAAAAAAAAGAAAAAGAAAAAGAAAAAGAAAAACTTAACCAATTGCTCTGACCAAGGGAAAGAACAGGTGATAACTTATAAATGTTTCTCATTTACACGTCACATACATCTGCTCTGAAACGCTCTAAGTTCTGCTACCTGCTGATGTGCTTGTCTTCTAAAGCTGAATGGCCAGCTCTGCGAGCCAGGAATGTTTTATCTGTACTTTGCCTGGCTTAACAGGATTGCAGTCCATGGCTGGGGCTTCTGAAACTGCTGTGGAAATAAATCATGTAAACCAATTATTAGGTATTGCTCCCTTTTTTACTTTATACCTCTTAATTCTGGAAAGAGGAAGAACAAGATAAGCATCTCTAACGAAGACAGTAGAAAAAGGTTAGGTGTTAAGATCACAGGCACTCTAAAAATACCTGTGGGCTGATTGGGTTTGCTTAGATAGAATAACTTTCCATTATCAGTTTAGCAGTTGTACAATAATAAATACAATTTGTCTGTTTAAGTTTATTTTTAAACAGACTAAGCTTAACCTAAAGACTCTAGGTCTAATCTAAACAGAGACCGCTACCAAGCAAGAAAGAGAATGGAAAGAGCAGCTACCATTTCATTCAAGCCCCGTGGGGAAAAATTGTCCCTGATTGTCCCTGGTAGAAATAATAACATCTTCTCATCTCCTCTTCAGATCTACAGTGTGGGACTAGGCACTGAGCATGAGGGCCTCAGGCAGGCACAGGCCACTTCCAAGACACCATAACCAGTAACTATCACAAAAAAGGCTACTCTGCTAAATTCACCCAGTAGGTAGTCCATCTAGATAGATTTAAACACATTTAAAAGATAAATTTTGGCCAAAACAATGTGACTCCTGTGTTTTCTCAATACACTCAAGCATCCTCTGTCTTTAGGTAAGAGTCCATTCATGTCTGGGATCCCCCTCCAAGTCTTTGAGTCCCAAGAACTCTATCAGTTCTGTGCAGGTCTGGTTTTTATTTCCCTGACTGATGAAGGTCTCCTCTTTTTTCTGGTAAGTGAAACCTGAAGTTAAATTGTTACAAAAGCACGCTCTGGTTCCCATTTCCCACCTCACCTTTCAGTATTTCTGAGCCCAGCATACTCATTTGCTGCCCCATTAACAATGACAGAATTATGTCAGTGTTTGCCTAGTGAAAAAGCCCCACTTACCAGTTGTGTTACACCCTGTGATTACTTTCTGGAAACCAAAAGCAGTCAGCTCAGTGAAATGTTTGTGCCTGGGGAACTCCCACCCAATTAAATCACCTTGTAAATCTTTCTGACCCTGTATATGGATATCACCTCACAGTTCCGTGATAGCAGGTCTGCCATTCTCGTTTCTTCAATGTATGAATAAAATAATGTTTTCAAATGAAAAAAAAAATATATAGGGTGGATCCTAAAGTTTTTTCTTGATATGTTGCCTGCACAGACATTCCACCGGAGGCCACTTTCTCTTTGGGATTCCTTCCCTCTGAGAAAAATTATTTTGTATAATAAATGAAAAATAGTATTGCTTAGTTCATGAGAGTGTAACATGGCTCACATATTCTTTGTATACAGAAGTCTTTTGAATGCTTTCTTGAAATTGACTCCGTCATTTTTGTTTGTCTTCACTTCCCCACTGAGTAGGAACTTACTTTAAAAGTTTCATTTAGTCTTTTTCGAAGTTTACAAAACAAGCATACCCTCTCACAGCTCATTTATTTTTCTTCTTTGTCTTTTTTGCTATTCTTTCTGACCACGCCATAGAACTTTTTATGATAGTGACCACTGCTCAGCATGATAGCCCTATATCTGAGTAGGATTTTATAAGCATAACAGTAGAGCAAATGACAATTGGACAGCCTGTGTGAGACCAGCTGAGGAATTGTGTACTTAGAAATTGTGAGTAAAGCACTTGAGTGGACAATATTCAGTTACCTTAGGGTGTGACCTTTCTTTCTGTCATTATAATAAAATATAAAAGTAGTCTTGGAAGCCTTAATATCATGAACCTTAGAACTGAAGTACAAAAAAACCCTGTGAAGATTAGCATTCGGGAGACTATTCAATAAAGGATTGAAAACCAGACAGAAGTATTTACACTGTAAATATTAATTTATTGCCTGTTATATATTCATTAATTTTACAGTCTAATATGGCTATGTCTGGTGCACTAATAAATGTGTTTGAGTAGAGTCAATATACATTGATGAAAGTATGTTCCCCATGGTACATCTTTGCCAGATGTGTAATTACCCCAACTCTCAACTCAGAAAGTCGCAGAGCCAGTTAGCTGACCTTGGTCTTCCCCCTTTTACCTGCCTTTAAACTTCATTTAAGCAGTATGTGAGCTTATTAACTGCATTTGTGAAATACATTCTAAGGGGTTTTTGAGCAGTACATGATGACAAAATAATGAAAACATATATGTATATAATTTACAGAACCTGTACAGTGTCACTGAACATCACACTTTGCTTATATGAACTCCTGTCTATGCCTTGTCAGTGCCTGATTAGTCTAATCTTTCTGTGTTTTGCAAAATAAGGTAATAATTGCATCATTTAATCACTAGACATAACTAAATTTACCATGCATTGAGGAAATGAAATGACCTTCAAAAACTGGTAACCAGACTTAGAGCAAGTTTTCAGAAGCAGTGCAAAGGAAAACCTTGCTCTTTAGTAAATGAAGTTCAACAATCCAGGACACTGGCAAATTTGAGTTTTTGGAAATTCTGTCTCAAGTGTGGAATATGCCATACCTGTTTATGGTTATCATCTTGCAAAAAGAATAAAATAAAGTACTTTTTGTACTGCTGCCAAGATACCAGTCAAGAAAACCATCAAATTCATCGTTTCAGGTTGTGTTTTCTTCCTCCTGTGCTCCTTCCATTCAGATATGCAACAGATTTCTGGAAAGTGTCAAAAGTCCTTCTCATGTAATTCCTGCACCTTTTGGAATAAGCTTTAAGCAACATAAGCTCTAATAGAAGTTTAACATTTCAGCTATACCGTTTCAGCTGTTCATCTGTCTGTGACACAAATGGTTCCTTAGAGCTAGTAAATGTATTTATTCAGACTTTTCCAAAACAGACATTGCCTCAAAGAACATAGGATAAAATTTATTCTTTAAGATAAAATCAACACAAGGTCACACAAATCTCATGTAAGCCTGAACATCTGGCCAAATGCCATTAAATTTTAATATATATTAATATATTTTTTTTAATTATGTATGTGACAGTCCACATTTCTATCACATAAATAATTTAAACTTTTGGCCCAAGTTAGGAACAGCAAGACCCAGTTCTATATAAAACCTCAATAAACACTCATCCAGGCTCTTACCAATACCATTCTGCAAAGAAAGAAACCTTAAAGAAGCAAGTAATAGATATTGTTTGCATTAATATAATAATACAAAATTGAAACAAGCCCAGAAAATGGCTTATCTCACTGGGGAACTGGACAGATGGGTTGGCACCAAAATACTCCTTGCTCTCCTGTGTGCCTCTTATTTGTACTCTGCTTTGCAAAACTGTAAACAGTTGCAAACAGTCTTTGCTTTGTGAACAGAACTGCTATTTTTAATGAAAAAAACCCCAAACACAAACGTAAGTAAATATTTAAACAATACAAAATGCATGAATTGAAAAGTCTGAGCAGATCTGATGTGTGTGCACATGCATGAATACAAATATGACACATTAAAAAAAAACCAAAACCTCAACCAGACAGTATTATCATGGTGATCTTTCAGTTTGTAGAAATTCAAGCCCTTTCATTTGTGCTTTAGCACTTTTGGAGATGTCTTCTCAAAAATTGTGTGTCACCTGTGTTTACAGAGGAAAATAAGTCAAGTATGAGGACACCTTTTCTGACAGGTTATGTGTCAAAGGTGTGGACATACTAGCATATCCTGTTAACTGAAGCTGATGATCTCCCCCTCTGTCTTTTCTGAGCACTTCTTCTTCCTTCTTCTTTACAATACTGATGTTCATGATTCAAAGTCATGAGAATTTGTGAAGTAGACATTAGGTTTTCCTTTAGAGAGGAATTGATTTTTCTTTAATGGCCATGTTTAATATCATGACACAGATACACGTCAGAAAAGAACAAAGAAAAGTTCCTGGCACTCAACACACCAGAAACTGCCATCGTGTGTGTATGCAAACACCAAACAATTTTCACAGCTAACAATGGCTGGTTGGTTGTTCTCTTCTTGTTCCTTCACACCACAGATTTCAACATTCACTTTAATGTAAAAACTTCAAGCTTTATTTGAAACTCTTACCCACTTAATGCAAATCAATTGCAACTATGTCATGAGATTGAAGTCATAGGAATAATTAGTTCTCTTTAACTGTTTGAATAAAGCATACAGCCTGAGATGTTGCTGTGATTTTTCTGGGAAATGCAAAATCCCTTGTTGGAGAATAGAAGATGGAAAATCAGGGGGGTTTTGTTTTAGAAAGGTACCAGATTTCCATGTACTTTTGATGTATAGTCTTGGTCTTAGATGTTGTAGATATTACAGCACAGATTTTGACTGGCAAATAGGTAGCTATAGACATCTGGGAGAATTTTTTTTTTTTTTTTTTAACATTTTTCTCAATTAAAAACTCATTTTTACTCAGTTGTCTATAACACAAGTAGAAACTTCAAGCATTCAGAGCTATGTCCAAAGACATCTCAACTCATAGCCAGAGTCTTCTACAGACATCACTGAGCCCTGTGGTCCATCAGCATTATTCATGCACAATGCCCGAGTTTTGAGAGTTTCCCCCAAATAATTTCCTCAGTCACTCTGCAGACTCTAGTGTAGATGTAACTCACCTTAAATTAGCTTCTCCAGGTCTAGCATAGGCATCTGGAATTTGACAGAGGCCAGTTGCTCTGCAGCTTGGCCAGAAATTCTAACTTGTTCAAAACTCAGTGTAGCCGTAGCTTGTCAGCAGCCATCACCTGAGATAACACTGTCCACATACCACTCAGCTCCCAGCATAGCCCCTCAAAAAGCTCTGTTGTGTGTAGATGTGGGTCCAGTGTGTTTGGCATTTTAACAATGGAGGACAGTGGTTTTCAAGTGAATGACAAAGTTCATCAAAAGCCACTGAACACCACAGGCTTCAGAGTGACTTTTTCTTTTCAGTACAGTCCATTTTATGGCAACATTTGATACTGCATAGGTTCAATAACAACTTATTTCACTGCAGATCAAAATGGATTTTGATACTGGCAGTTTGCTCAAGTATCAGATTTATTCCTTTAGATATCCCCATCTGAGCAAGTTCTTTGTGGAGCAGTTCTGCAAGGCTCCCTTTACTGACCCTGGAGAGATGTTGGTTCACCAGACCTTTTTTCAGACATCCATGCTGGCCTGAGTGCAAGCCCAGGGGGACTAAGTCAGCTGTCTGCATCACAGGCCTCTCTACTTTTTATCTAGTGAATCCCACCCCCAGTGTTTGCTAATGAGCCACCTGGTCTGCAACAAGGTCCTCAACATGGCAGAGAGGTCTGTCTATGTCTTTGCTTGGCTCAGCACTGTCAGCACCTTGCAGAGCCTCTAACTGTGGTAGTGAAGGAAGAGATGTTCCTCTTCCTCCCAAGATGGTTATCACATACTCTGCCAAAGCTGGGCTATCAACCCTCTGCTCAGCTGGGGATACCTGAAAGAATAAATCTGATTCTTGAGCAAACAGCCAGTAACAAAATCTGATTTTCGTTTGTTAGTCACACTGTGTATCTTGAAGGAGAGGCTGGTTTCTACTGGTGAGCAACTGGTTGTACCAGCCACACCAGGGTGATAAAGCTTGGGTTTTGAATAGCTGCAGCAGAGGTGTGTACTCCAAGCAGTGCTCAGATACGGATGTTTGCAAAGGGATAACTCTGTGTTGTGTCTCCCCCCCCACCCCATTGTGTGACCATTGATTGGATGGGCCGGTTGCATAAAGAACCTCAGAATAAGACCCATCTCCATCCTCAGAGAGAGCCCTGAGGCTGTTCCTATTCAGAAGAAAACCAGACCCCAGCAGCAATATGTCTCAGCTGGAAACTGCGATGGGAATGACCATCGCTGTCTTTGACAAGTATGCAAAGACTGATGGCAACAGGCAAACTCTCAGCAAGGCAGAACTAAAGACCCTCCTGGAAAAAGAACTCCCAAACTTCCTCCGGGTAAGCGAAAGGCACAGAATCATTTCTGTGTAGCTGTCTGCAGACAGAGGTTTTAGTACATTATAGAGGAAATTCCATCCAGAAATATGCAATAGTTTGTAGGAAAATTTGCACAGTGTAAAACTGATTCTAGTATTCAAGGCTATTCCCTGTTTACTAAATTAATCACTTGAGTTATCAGGACAATGGCTTTAAAATAGATTTGGTTTCATCTTCATAATTCACCTACTTCTGTTTATCCTTGGATTTATCAGCTCACATGTCACAACTGCTGTGACAGTAGTTATGTTGTCAGCAATTGAAGACCTTGATTGTAGATAGGGAATCTAAATGTTTTTATACTTACCTTCTCTAGGTATTTATACTACATACTCTGTATGCTCATCAAAATGATGTATAAACAAGAACAACAGATGAACTCAGAGAAGATTATTTTGCATTTGTCTTTAACAGTATAAGAAGGATATGAAAAAGTACTTTACAACATAAGATTTGTGTGTAATCATCGGGTACATTTAAATAGGCTTTATATACACGTATAAAATTTTTCTTAGTAGGTTTTCAAAATGTTAAATATATTATAGTAAAAGCTTTAGCTGCCTGGAAGTCAAAATGCTTTTCATTTCCAATTGTTTTTTATTTGCTTCCCTTCACTAAAAATCCAGAAAGAACTTTAAAATGCTTTGTTCTTTCCACACAGGAGTAATGTTTACCTAACTATATGGTTATTAGTAACTGCAGAAGCCTAGAACCAAGTGTTTCTAATGTGACTACAACTTTTTGTATCCAGCATAATTCAATTTTTTAACAAGTATTTCAGGACACTGCAGCTAGCTGATACAGTTCAGTACCTTTCCATGCGAGCTATATGAAATCTCTGAAAAAACTCTATAAAATAGATCAGTGGTTGTGACCCAACAGCATCATAGGAAGCATCCTGTTCCTGATCACAGAGCTGTATCACAGAATCATAGAATCATTAAAGGTGGAAATGACCTTCAAGATCATCAAGTCCAACTGTCTACTAAATATTATCAGGACCACTGAACTGTGTCCTGAAGTGCCACATCTAGATGTTTTTTGAACACCTCCAGGGATGTTGATTCCACCACCTCCCTGGGCAGCCTGTGCCAGTGCCTCACCACCTCAGTAAAATTTTGTATTTCCTGAAAATGCTGGAAAAGATGAAATTTTCTGTGAAGATACTTAGTCCTCTTATGTTCTCGTCTCCATCTCACTTTCCCATTTTACCTATTCTAGGGAGAAAAAAAAAAAAAAAAAAAAAAGCCAACAATTTATGCCAGTATTTAGAATAAATATAAACCAACAACATCCTGTCTTGCAGACTAATAACTGCAAGAAAGAAACTGAGAGTGTAAGGCTGACTTCAGAAGAAAAGTTTTCCCTGCAGTTACCTGACATTTATAGCCACATCTTTTTATTTGAAAGAATGTTCTAGGAAACAGTCTTTTAAATACTCATGTATATTTTTGGTCTTAAGAGTTGGTTATAGCTGACACAGCTCACAGCTATCTGGGAAAGTCCTGAATCAGTCAGAAGCAAAAATTAATCCATACCACAGGACTGAAGAATTGGCCTCAGTTTCAAAAAAATAATTTCCACATGCACATTTGAAGTTCAGAGGCTAAAACTAGTTCATATACTCCTTCCTCAGTTTTATTAGTCTGAGAAAAATAAAGCAGAGACAGAAGGAAACAGAATTAACAAGATGAATAAAAGAAACAAAAGGCATAATGCACAGGTTACATCAGGTAAAAAATAATGTCTCTACTGAAGTGATTTCAATCCTATTATCAGCAGAAAAAACTTGATCCAGTTTGTCTTCTAGGGTGGAGGGATGGTTAAGGCCATGAATTTATCTCAAGCTGGTGAACTTCGGAAGCTTAGCTAAATAATTGATGCATCAGTAAAAGTAGCAGTTCAAAAAGATTTGATGCTGAATTACTTTCTAAATCCTGTTTGATTGAAAAGAGGTGTAGTATCTGAAGTTTCAGTTTATTATTAAATTGAGAGATTGTATTTAAATGCCATGTAGATGGTCTATTTGTTTATCTTTTGTTTTAAAAAAATAATCATAATAAAAGATAAGGGTAATGCATGAAATTCCACTGACAGCTCTGTGTGGAACTATAGAAATACTACAACTACTAAGCTGTTTTCAAATGATCCCTAACAAATACATCAGCATAATATAACACATGTATTGTTGTCTTGAATGGCTGCAGTCAAAAGACCTCCAAGCTCCAGTAAAGGCACTATGCTGAATTAGCTTTCAGATTAAATACATGCCATTTTCATAAGGGACTCACTGGTCGAATATATATTGGCATCAAATGGTCATTTGTTTAAAAGTAAATGTCAGTCTAGCTATCTGGAATTCATTAATGTTCTACTACAACGTGGGTAGAATTCCTGGGCCCCACTTTTAAAATATTTTTAGTCGGTTATTAATGGCAATAATGGGAAACTCTTATTTTTCTGCTTGGCCTTCACTTTGGCCCTCAGTTCCTCAACTGTCATTCTTTCTTGGGTACAAATAAAACTGCCTTGGATGAAGAGTGTAGTCTTATCCACTACTACAAAATCACTTAGATGATCCCAGATACAGAAGCTGTAGGTCTGTATATGGGACATATTGGAGTGTGTCCAGAGGAGGCCACCAAGATGATCAGGGGAATGGAGCATCTCTCGTATGAAGCATCAAGCTGAGGGAGTTGGGGTTGTTCAGCCTGGAGAAGAGAAGGCTCTGGCGGGACCTTACAGTGACCTCCCAGTACCTGAAGGGGGATACATGAAGGCAGGGGAAGGTCTATTCAGAAGGGTTTGTAACGACAGGACAAGGAGCAATGGTTTTAAGCTAGGAAAGGAGAGATTTAGACTGGATATTAGAAAAAAGTTCTCTAATCTGAGGGTGACAGACACTGGAATGGGCTGCCCAGAGAGGGGGTGGAGGCCCCATCCCTGGAGTCATTCAAGGTCAGGCTTGATGGGGCTCTGAGGAACCTGCCCTAGGTAGAGATGTCCCTACTTGTGTAGGGAGGTTGGACCAGATGGCCTCTAGAGGTCCCTTCCAGCCTAAAACATTCTGCGATTCTATTTACCTGACTGACTCAGAGAAAACATTCCATGCTAGCCACTTTCTGTTCTGCTTACAGAGTAATGATAGAACAGATGGGAACAGTCTTTTGCTATCATTCCAATGAGGGTTTAAAACTGATGCTCCAGTTGACTAGCTTACTTTCCTCAAAGAGGGAAAACATTCTTGTACTAGCTGTAAGCAAGATCTATATGATTCATTTCAGCAGCTGCAGTTGGCTTCTTTTTCCTACTATTCCTGTAACTCCTTATATTCTTACATCCACTCCTGAAAACCCCTGCAGCCCTTGAATGACCCATGGATAGATGTTTAATCTCTTGAATTCAGAGTTTTGGAAATAAAGTGATGGAGACCTGGAATGAACTTCTGATTGGAATCAGAACCGTAAATTACAATGATCCTGCATTAGTTTACATTACTAATAAAGCACTGCAGGGAGTTAAATAGGAAGCTGACGAAATTTTAAAAGGTCAGGTTTTATGACTCCCTTGAAAACTCAGATTTGGCAGACGTAGCTTTTTCCTCTGGTTGGCCACCTGCGCCTCTCCCGCCCGTTTCTTTGGTCGCCCTCCTCT
>JANHGN010002497.1:5290-17315 GCA_024605025.1 Megaceryle maxima
AAATAGATAATAATTTAAGTCATTTTATGTCTGAATACATCTCTAAAGTTTCCAAATTCCAATGTATAAAGGATGTTAGAAGTGTTTCTCAAATGTCTTAAAAAATTGAGGTTTGAAGAAAATACCTCATAAAACCTGAATGAGCTCAGTCTATACATTATTCAAAAACAAGCAAACAAACAAACAAAAAACCCCAAACAAACAAACAAATGACAACAAACCAACCAAATAAACAAAACACACAAAAAACCCCAAGAACAAACAAACTAAAACCCCAAGAACAAACAAACAATAAACAAAATCAAAATAAAAACCACTGATCACAGCATTGAAGTACAGGAAGATTTTCAGATGTTGGAATACTTAGGCAAACCAAAAAATGTCAGTGACTAAAAGTCAAAACAGTTCAATTTAAATTAGAATCAAGATGTGTCTTTTTAAGAATGAAGATTATTAAGAAATGGAATAAAGCCTCAAGAGAGGCAATGAATTTTCTATCAATGTCATCATATCAGAAGCTCATTGATATGTCAGACCACAACAGTCCCAGCTCTAGCAGCATGTTAAAATGATTATTCAACTTTGGAGTTTCTAATTGTGTTATCATACTTCTAGTCCTAGGGCTGGTGAGTTCTGTCACACATTTGGAGAGCCAGCAAGGACAGCTATAGTGACCAGCACTCTGCAAAAGATGTACCTCCCTAAAAATGCTGCAGACCATACTTATTCAAAAAAGTCAAGGTAGAAGGTGTTACATGCTCACATGAAAAGGAATGGTAACTTCAGGTTACAACTGTACTGAGTAACTAAACTTCTGGAGAACCATCCTAATCACTGTAACTTAGTTTTCTTTGCTGTTAAACAGCTCCTACCAGGCTTTTGGCCCATGCTGACATGCACTCACCCAAGAAATTCTATGGGACACAATTTGATACTGTGGGGCAGGGACTATTTGAAGCCAGGGACTATTCTCTAAAGATAGTCTGGAGGCAGGAATCCTGTTTTGGACCAACAGAGATTCTACCTGTGTGGGCACAGACATTTCTGTTACAGTTTGTCCCATCATCTTTTCCTTAGTAGTAAAGGGACACATTCATTCATCTGCACACAACTGAATTCTTTGCTTAATTGCTTCTAATTCCTTTTGTGCTGAAAGATAATGAAAAAGGACTGAGCCAGTCTCAGAGTAACACCTGAACTGCACTGAAATAGCTGTTTTCCAAAGCAAAAAGAAAAGTAAATATATAGATACAGGTAACATAAACTCAGAAGACAGACTCAACAAGAAATTGCTACTTTTTAATATGAATAAATCTAATAAATGTAAGTGCATTTTCCATACTACTGGAAGAAATACTAATGTGGATTCAAGATCTAAGATATGTAGGAGGTGTGTACATTATGTGAAATAGCAGAGTAATAAAAGATTTTCAAACTATTAATTGCACTTTACTTATGCCAAAAAGGATGTAAATACATGATGTGCTTAATACCTGAATCAACATCTTGAATGCTCAAAGGGATGTACTGAAAACAGTAACAGATTTAGTTATCATTTTGATATTATGTTCCATCTGTTGATTTTTTCCCTATGTGATTGCTCTTTTAGTTATTCAAAAAATACACTGAAGTTCAAGTTAGATACTTTAAAAATATGTTCAGATGTTCTCATTAGAAGTTAAAGTAATCAATTCAATCATATACAAAAATATCCCCTCTATTAAAACTGCACTGTATCAGTGGCAATATCGGAATTCTTTTTCGATTGTGGTTTATTCCATCATTCACCACAGGTGTTATTCAATGTAGAGAAGCTTTTCAATGGTTCAGTTTAGTGTTTGGGATGGAGAAGGTAATATACACTGTTGCTCAGAAGTAATAAAATCCCATTTGATCACACAGCCAGCAGAACACCAAAATCTCCCCATTCTTTTTACACCTGCAAACTGCATTCTTGTGGCAGCTGCCAGCACAGTTGGGAGCCCCTTCCTGGGTAGAGGTACTGGTATAATGCACAGCACAGGGAGTGGCAAGTGCTAGAGTAGAGGCGCCTCCTGGCAGGGCTCTACCAGCAGCTCCATCTCCCTAATTCTTGAACTTTTAGGTCTCTAGGTCATCCATAGTATAGTAAACAGTATAAAGTCATAGATTTAAGCACATGCCATGCCAAGCACTGAGGAATAGCTTATGAAATAGTCGGGGCAAAGGGGTCATCAAGGGGCCATTCACAGAGGCAGAATAGATGAATACGTCGTGATCTGAGGAGGAAAAGATTTTTACCATATAGGTATAAACTTTATTACAGCATTTAATCTTAAGGAAAAATGGTTCATCTTTGGGACAGAGAACAATTCCTGCCACACTCTATACAGTACCTTACATTTAGTCCTACAGTGGTAGCAGTTAGCTTACAGTGGTAGCAGTTCAACAAGAAGGAAGCAGACTCACTGCAAAAAGGTTTTTTGCATGCTTTGTTTATGGCTGATACACACAGCTCCTCAGCCAAGAGAAGTTTAAAGTGTTGCTGCTGTTTTCATTATGACATGTGAAATTTGAGTCCCTATAAAGAATAGATTTACAAGGTAAATATCTCAATGGACTTATTAAAAAAAATTAGAACATATCATTCTTATTCAAAATTTATAATGTTGATCTATGAAACTTTTCTCACAGTATTTACAAATTCAACCATTAAAAAGACAAGGAAGAGTGTAAAGTGCATCTCTTAAGTCTACAGTGTACAGCAGCTCACCAAATCAACTGTATCTGTTCTGGTGTTGTGTGATAAAAGTCAGTAACAAACCTGACTTTAGCTTGAGAAACCATTATTGAGATTACATCATTAGCCATTGGAAGGGGGCTGTTCTGGCTTTGCATATGGTCTGTAATTACCCTGAAATGGAATATCTTTCATCAGGAAGCTATCTGTAGTATATCCCACTTACAGCTGTCCTATGGCAATCAGCGCTTGGTTGTCCTACTGATGATCTTCTCACTGGCAACACTCACAAACATGGCTGTTCTGTCCCACTGCTTCCTCTTTGCACTTCATATATCTTACACTAAGTCAAATTTCAAAGTGCAGGGACATGATTTATCCTGCAGAATTTCCAGACCCCATGAAATATCTATTCTTTCTCTGCAGATGTGCGTTGTAAACACTCTGTTTAGGTCTTCAAGATCTAGCATAATGATTAAATGACATTTTTGAGAAAGACAAAGAAAATAAAAATTCAGAGTCAGTGCTAGGGCCTGGAACACTGATCTGGACTGCTAGGTCCAATCCAGGAACAGAAGGAAGATGAGGAAGAATGTTCTTCAGCAGATTCATTCATTGCATGGAAAATGGACGTTCCCTGGAAAGAGTCAGGGAGAAGAAGGAAGAATAAAAAGGACAAGTTGAGATTGTTGTTTTCCAAAAAGGCAAAGATTTCCTTGAGAGCTAAAGAATATAAGTTAGTGTAGAGGCCTGAACAGAGAAAATGTTTTGTTAAAAAATGAGGCCATACTTTCAATTAAAGCTACCTGTGAAGCAAGAAAAATCTTTCTGCATAAGGTGCAGATTTTGACCAGAACTTCACAGTCTGCTGGTTATGCTGATGAGAAATATTGAATTTAAAAAATATTACTGTTCATAGCCATTACAATTTGAAATATGCCATGGATACTGAATAGCTATTATAAGGATTCACCGATTCTGTATTTGAGTAAGAAAAGCAACAAATGTGATGAAACTTACAGTCTAGATGATGCATTATTTTAATTCCTGTTTAGTTCATTTTCTGGTCATAGACCACAAGCCATTTACACTAGACACTATCAAAACACAGAACAAAATGCTGTTCCAAAACATTTTCAATTTTAAACATAAATTAAATCATAACAGACAAGCTAGTAGTGATAGAGATTCAGAACCCATGATCTGTATTTATCTGAGTGCTATTTTGAGCGTCACTTATAATGTTGGATAATTTGTTCAATGTCTGTTTACAATTTGTCATATTCCATAGTGTGGGATGCTTTAAAATTAAAACATTTTTCCTTCAAAAAAGTGTTGTTTCAAGAGCCCCCACAGTTGTACCAGACAGTTGTTCTGAATAGGATAGTGTAATCAAGAGTACTTTAACCTTTTCGTCCTGGAACTGACATCTGGCATAGAAAAGTTTAAATGTAATCGCTTGCAGACAGGGCTGCCAAAAATTATCTATCAGTTAAGTCTGGGAAAGGAAGAAGGGGTCAGAAATTAATTTGATGAGACTTAAGCTCTGACCAGGAGTTATTCTTGGGAGATAGCTGCCACTTTCTTTTTGTGTATTTGTAACATCAGAAAGCTCTTAAGCTGTCATTATAATATCATCTTAATAAAACAATTAATTTTCATATGTAAATATAACATATTGACTTACCCTTTGTAATTTTTCACTGCTCTGTTATGAAACGAAAGTTACTTCCAGGATCATCCTGATTTAAACTATCTGCAGCTGTTCATCTGAGGTTTTTCTTCAAGACCATGAGACAATAACCAGATGTGTTTAGATAGCTTTTACTTATTCGTCATGTGCATGCCCTTGAAAGCATGTTGACAGAAACAGCCCACTTAAATTACAACTTTTGAAAGTATTATGTAAGAATTCAAGCTACTTGTTAATTAAATGAATATGAAAATCTGGATATTTTCTGAGCCCATGAAACAGTCTGATAATAAATAAAAGGGTCCATTTCCTGATCCTTAGGCAAAGGGCACAGCATGGCTTGAGCTCTACTTTTTCTACTCACCTGCAGAGTGGGTGGCCCATCCTGCTCCAGAGCTATGTCAATCGTATGCTAGCAGATAAACTATATGGTTAACCATGCACCAGTTCTCAACTTTGTGCCCTGGCCTTATTTACTTGTCTAGTCCAGATGCAAGTTATTATTAATATAAAAGCAATAGCCTTCTGAGGAAAAAGAAAAAAAAAAGTTACAAAAAATTTTGACTTTGTGGTAATTTTTTGTAGTGATTACATAAGCTACAGCCTCCTGTTACCTTAACCAGTACAATCTAGGTTTTTCAAAACTGAACAAGACATTAAAGGTATGTCTCTAGAATACCTTGTTTTGAATAGTATGTTTCCATTCTAACAACATTTCACTAGACCTCACACTTAAAAACAAATACACAGCAGCAGAGAGAGAAAAATGAGGAAACTATAGAGCTATGAAGTAGTAATAAAAGCAATGCAGCTAGTTCCTGACATGATTGTGTCTCTTGAGCATCACAGTCAACTGAATTTCACCAGACCTCCACTTTGAATGTGACAGCTACCACTGGAAGTTTCCAGGAATTAAAAGACTGGCAAGATATTGCTTCATCTCCTACTCTTGTCTCCACATCTATAATTTGGATTAAATCCACTTCTATTTCATGGACTTTAAAAAAAAAAAAAAAAAAAAAAAGAAGAAAAAGGCAAAGGCAAAGAAAAAGGCAAAGGCAAAGGCAAAGAAAAAGAAAAAGAAAAAGAAAAAAGAAAAGGAAAAATGAAAAAAAAAGAGAAAAAAAAAACATAAAAGCAGAAAGAATACATGAATAACTGTAGTTGCTTCCCCATCTTAGTCATCTTCTTGCTATTCTTGTATAGCTTGCATTTAAAACTCCTTATTTCAGACATGGTAGCCTGGCACAGATTGCTACCCATGGGGCCATCAGTCATGTTAGTTCACATGAAAATGCAAACAGCATGGAATGAAATTAAGTGTGGAGCTTCATACACTGACTGCACATGTCTAATGTCACCACTGATTTACTTATATGTGCTGTCAATCTATATAGGCAATATACAAAAAGTAGGAAAACTTTTGGAGGCAGCCTGATTTGCAAGTTTGGTGGTACTCCGTTTACTTAGACACAAATAAACAGTAATTGAATAACCATGTGCATATTTCCCATGCTAATTAGCTTCCCATGGGCTTGATCCAATTTCAGTTCAAGTCAGTAGGAATCCTTCCACTTTCTTCAATGGCAGTTGGCTCACATCCTCAATAAAAAGCATACTGTACTAAGCAGTTGTTCTCAATAAGAAAAATATTAAAGGATTAGAGACCACAAGGGAAAAATGGACATAGGTTGTACTGCAAGCATGGTGACAAGATAATCTCAACAAGAAACGAGCAATATTATAAACTGCAAACCACATTTGGTTATTTGAAGACTCAGCTTTACAAAATGAAGCACATAACTTGTTGCACTGAAAAATTAATTACTCTGTTGGCAAATTTAATCCTTCAGGTCAGATGAATCTTGCCTGTTCCAGTTTAATAATATCTCCACCTTATTGATCAGGTAATTTCAGTGGGATATTTCTTCACATAGAGGTTTTACTTGTGAAATTGAGCTTTTCCAGCTGGAAGGGGGTTGGGGTGGACTTTAGATTGAGCTAAATTGGAACAATAGGGACTTTTCATCATTGAAACAATGAACAATAACGACAATTGTGGTTGGATGTAGAAGATTGATTTTCATGTGCCTCTACTTCCCAAATGTTAGTTTGACAAGAAATAATTTGTACTCAGCAAAATGCTGACAAAATCTCTTTTTATTGACATTTTTGGTCAATATAATTCATGATACCAAAACTGTATGTTTTTCAACAAACTAATTATCAGAATATCAACCATCTCTAGCCGCAGTAGATTAATCACTAATATTTGTTCACTTGCACTGTGCTAATATTAAAAGAAAAAAACCCTGCCATCTACACTAATAAATGACAACCAGAGCAGACAATCAAAATGATGAAGTCTTGTTCTATGATATACCAAAAATTAGATTTAGAAGAGTTATGTACTCAAGCATAACTAGTAAGGAGCAGAATGCAGGTCACCAGCTAATACCCTGGTTCTGAATTTTATGTATATAATATTACTCCATATATTATGGTCTAAAACAGAAGAAAAAATCCCAAATATTTGGAAGGCCATCTAGTGTCATTCAATTGAAATGCAAGATAATGTCTTCAAATACATGTTCTCTCATAGAACAGCTAAAAAACATCACAAGTATTCACTTTTATTTCAAAATAAACTGATCATCACCACATCCAGAACACCACTGACATTTTGCAAGGAAAATTTATTCAGTTTAGCTGTCAATTAACATTAAAATGTCAAGATGTAATGAAATATAACTTTACAAAATAGGAAATCAGGAAGATGGTGTGATACCAAATCTGAGTGAGGAGAGACAATCCAGTCATAGTATAGCAACATAGCAATGGGAACATGTTAACTGTAAATGTGTTCTGAGCCAAGAAGTATGTACATTTTATAGCTATTACAAATGTGAGTGAATGGAGAAGTAAATAAATACTATCTATGATACCCATCTTAATTTCTTTCCACTAAAAATAAATGCACAAATACCCTCACTCTCTGTAAGGCCAGAAAGAACAGCTCTGATTACCTGCTCTTGCTTTATAAAATCATACAGAACCTTGGTGTACTCATATTTAGAGCACATATAAGAAAATAATTACTTTTACACATCTTTATTCTTCTTTTATCTGCACATGAAAATACTGTCATACATGTGATATTTTAATTTTCTGTTTTTCAGGTAAACTTTTATTGTAGTGAGAAAATAAACTGAAAGAATCGTTGTAATGCAGTAGTAACAGTGTCTTCTTTACAGTATACTGCTCACTTTTGCTCTTGTACTATCCACTCTTTACTTCAGAAATGCCTGGAGGCAAACAAATTACCTTAGTATTTATCTAAGATTATACACCAGGCTAATGGCTACGGCAAACTTATATTTAAATTAAGGATTTAAATTTTACAGCTCCAGGCCTATGATGTTATATAAAAATTCCTATTAAAAGTACAGCTGCTTTCTGATTTGACTAATGAACTCACAGTGGGATTTACAATATTTGTAAAACTTCTTTATTCTTGCACATTTAATTGTAAGCTATAGAAAGGAAAAAACAATAGAGTTTCATTAGTGCCACAATTTACTGTGGTGTCTTTTACTCCATTTAACTTTTTTTGGTTAAAAATTAACAATTCACACTGCTTTATCAGTGACATTTCTCAGGTATGACAAAATTTGTAGATGGAACAAAGATTTCTGTAATTCTGATGGCACTGTAAGGACCTTTTTCCATTAGACTGTATCTATGGATATTCTTTCCAGCCACGCTTTTATTACAGGACAGATACAGGTCAAAACAATGAACTCACATCTGAAGCCATGCTATTTTCTTATTAGATTAAAAAATAATTAAGTTGCTGTTTTCTGGTTCCAGTCTGACATTGTAAGAATTTTACCATTAAGATACCAAAAGTCTCTTAAGAGCAGTTAAAAAGTCTTATATCAAATCTGAATTTTAAACCTGATTTCACCTTGAATTCAAACCCCCATTTCATATTTAGATCCACATACTACTTAACTCCTATAACATTTTCATTGGTTTTTTGGTGAAACTATATCCAAAGCAACAAAAAAAAAAAAGCAACAAAAAAGCAGCCACAGTAAAAACAAAAGGCCCTGTTCCCTGTGCATTCACACCACCACACCACAGGAGAATCCCCATCATGACACCTTTGGAAGACCTAGGCTTCCATTGACAACTGCAATGATGGACTATCATGCTTGTGCAATAGCCACCCAGACCAACTATCAACAGACACAGCATCCACCTCCCAACCAACTTTTGTCTTAGAAGGACAGTTTTCACTGCCAGAAAGGGTCTCCATTGCCATTAATGGCAGTAAGCCAAAACTAGGGTTGCAACAGTCAATTCTGCATGTCACATGAGAGTCCAGGGAAATACCAACTAGTTACATCAGGTGCTCTGCCCAGTGACACATGCTTACATTCGTATTGCCCTAGCTGTAACCTCATTACATATACCAACGTGTTCTGTTCCTGTTTAATCCTTTCTCCTCTCCCACCAGTTGTAAAGATCAAATCCATCAGTATCGCAACTCTGTTCTCTGATACATATGAAAGTAGTCACCTACTTTCAAAGTAGAAACTGGACACTAACAAGAGTGGTCTAAGTACAAAATGTTATCTCCCCATCCCCATGTCTTTCTCACCACTTTATTTACATAAGTCTCAGTACCATTCTTCATGCTCACCAAGTGCCTTTCACCTAGAGGGCTTTGCCTATTTGCCGCAATCAATATAGAGTATATTCCAAATGAACAATGAGGTAGGAAGATAAAAAATTTGCTGTGCAAGAAAGTGACCTCAGGGGTTCAGGACAGAAGAGTCTCTAGGGTACTTGGCCAAAGTAGTTAGGGAACAGGATTAGGACTGGTCTCATATGAGGACATCTGTTTCTGTGTTATATAACCAATGCTACATGCCAAGGTACAGGTCATTTTTAGTAGCTTCCTTAGTGCTTTTGAGCAGCTAGGTCCTGCTGGAGGAAGAGCTTCTGCCCTCCCTGGGTGTTAAATTAGCAAATGCAACATCTACCAGCCTAGGCCAACCATGCCAAGGAGGGACACAATACTTAGGCAGCCAGCATACCATACCAAATCGTAAGAGAGCTGGAACTACTCAGAGGTCAACACTTCTTCCCAGAATATGACTGAGATTACTAGGTTTATTGTTAACTAGGCTTTGTCTTAGATGGGGGAATCTGGGAATTACTAGGCTTTAGATCACCTCCCCAGGGAATAGCAATTGTAACAGAAACAGGGGTTCATGAATCACTAGTCTCCTTCATTTAACATTTCCCAGTCCTGCCTTTTCTTCATTTGCATTTTACACACTAGTCTTTCCCTTTTCCTCTGCCCACAGAGGCAGCCACACAGTCTCTGGGGCTAATGGTCCTGGCTTTAATTCCATATCCCTCCATAGCTGTCCTTGCAAACTACCAATGTTTGTCCCCCAAACTATAGAAAGATCTGCCATTCCAAGCTTATTTCAGGCCCCTAGAGAAATAATAATCCTAACATACTGTGGTTAATAAATTCCGGAAATGGTTCTTTATCTGGCAACAAAATACAGGACATAATTTCTTCTACTCCTGAGACACTGAAGGTTAGAAATCCTGTCAGTGACTGACATGTCTCTGTCTTGACTCATGCACAGCCATCTCCACTTTGGCTTTTCTCCAATTACATCTCCAAAAAGGGATTATGCCACAGAGATAATCTAAGTGGTGGAAATACCTACTGTGTAAAGCAGTAAGCAGGGATGCAAGGAGCAGGCACAGTGATTCAGAAGTGGTTTTGGATGTTAACTTTCTATGCTGCTTTCTACAGAGCAAATGTGGGTGATTCAGACAAGTTAATGTTGGGTAATGAGCAGATTTGAGCTATCCTGAAGAACAGAACAGGTAACATCTTCTGATGAGTTCTTTTTTTGTTCTGAGTAAAAAGTATGGCTTCAAAAACACACTTAAAATCTGGACTTATTTTAAAACCTAACAACAGAGTAATATCAAAAGAATCCTGTCTTTCCCCAAAATGTTTGGTTTTGAACTAGCCATGCTCAGCAATGTTCTGCAGTGACTGACTGCTTTCAGAATATTTTAAGCTTGCATCATAAGCAGAAATATCTTGAGGATTTTATGCATTACATTGAGAAAATGAAGTTGAACAATAACTTCTTACCCAACCTCTTTGTTCTAGAAGAGCACATACAATATCTCATGTATTTTAATAAACAAGTATAGTATAAAGTTTTTCATCTGACATGCATCTCATCATATTCTACTGGAGAAAGCCCTTGTCTCCAAAATTTCTAATGTTCTAATGGTATCATGTCTGGGCTATGAGTTGAGCATGGAATCTGTATTCTTTCTTAAGGGTAAACATACAATCGGACAACTTTTGACAAGCATACAAGGATATATTGCATGTGACTTTGGAGATAGGTGATAGCTCCAAAGGTAGCCCTCCAAAGATCTTCCTGGCAAACCATGTATGTGAATGTGGTACTCTGTAGGCTCAAAAGAGTCTGCAGAGACAGTACCAAGATTTGGACTACTTTTACCAGTGCCTTAGTGTTACACTGCTAATACACAATTTTATTGCCCAGTAGGATTTTAAAGTAAGACCAGAAACCAAACTACCCATGATGTTCTAAGCAACACAGACAGATCCAAGCTGTGTGACTTTCTAAAATTCATAGTGCATAGTGTATCATTATATGCAAGAAAAGCAAATGAATATATAGCTAGTTTAACAATGTATGTACCTTAAACATACTCCATACTATGGCCTATATTTCTTTCAAAGTTTTACTGGGATTTTATTTCTAACAATATCAAACAAGCCAAGGTTTCTATGTCTGTACATTAGTCTCTTCTACCACCATAAATCATGGTTTAATTCAGGATAGAAGTGAATACATTATTCAGGTGACAGATATGCTCCACAGACATTTAAATATGCTTTTGGACGTTTATGTAGCATTAGCAGCAACTCAGGTATTATCTGTCCATGCAAATGAGCAGACATTTCAGTCTCTGATACCCACCCATGTAAGACAGGCTTGTGGCAGTACCTAGCAAGTCTCTTCAACAGCCCTTCAAGTGCCAGTCCAGGGCTGCAAACAAGTAATCATAGTGTATCCCACAACTCAGGGGACAGCAGTGATTCCACCTAATCCTTTCCTTAGCACCAGACTTCTCTGAAGCAAGCAACTGAATCCAATTGCTGGCACAACTTCTGAAGTTGTGCTATCACTTTCTCTGAGTTATTTATCATGACATTCTTGCGCACTAATGTCAGTGTTCTGCACTTCCCTTTGATCATATTATAATGAAGCAGTTCCTGGTTTGACATAACTACTTATCATCACATCGTTGCATAGTGTGAAAAAAGCAAAAGTTCTAAAGATTTTACTAGTCAGGTGTAGGTAAATGTGCATATATACACAATAAGAGAGAGATTAATTCCAAAGTTGTTTGCATTATTTGCAAAATAGTATGCTCCTTATTAGGAATTATGATGCTGCAACCTATTTAATTTCATCTTTAATTTCAAAGGACACATTGTTGATAAATAAATAAAATTGTAAAATATA